>PVKA01053178.1:0-11361 GCA_004027165.1 Ctenomys sociabilis
TGTGTGTGTACGTGTGTGTGTATGTGTGTATGTGTGTGTATGTGAGTGTGTGTACGTGTGTGTATGTGTGTGTATGTGAGTGTATGTGTGTGTGTGTGTGTGTGTGTGTGTGTGTGGTCACAGCCCCCCACTCTGAGGCGTGGAGTCTAGTGCAGCACGAGGACCCTTCCTGTGGAGGCTCCCACTCTGTAGCTACCCACGCTCTTCCCTGCCACCTTGACTGCATCCCCGTCGCGCTGAGTGGTGATGTCTGGCACCGTGCGCAAGGTTTTCACAGTGCCTTCCCTGGGATCTAAGCCTGGGCCAAGCCAGGTGTGGCACAGTGGGCGAGTTTGGGCTCTGTCCTGGGTACCACATGGCTTCCTGGAAACCTGAGGCTCTTCTCTGAGTGTGGCAGGGCATCCTGACTCAGCCTGCCAGAGGGCTCCTTTGCTAAGTACCGTGGGCCTTTCTCTGCCTACTGCAAAGAGGAGCAGTACAAACACAGAAGCAAGCTAGGCATGGCGGTGCATGCTTGTAATCCCAGCCCCTGGGAGGCTGAGACAGGAGGATCACTGTGCTGCATAGAAAAATAAAAAAAACACCAGTAACATGTATGTAGGCGCAAGGTCACCTCATCACGGGAAATGTGCAGAAGGCAGAGACATTTGCTTCTTCTGGCGCTGCGCTAACTTGGAGGGCCTTGTGCATGTCTTCGCCACATGCTCAGTGACTGCCCCATCACTGGGATCTTACAAACAGCCCTGGACAATTCTCAGGGAGGCATCTCCTTGAGAAGCTCCTGCTGTAAGTGTGCTTTCATATTTTGTGGATGTTTCTTTATTATTGAAACAATAACTACTACTTCTTTTTCTCCTCCTTTTCCACAGGGTCTCACCAGGTAGTCCACACTGTCTTTGAACTCCCAGTGATCGTCCTGCCTCAGCCTCCTGAGTGCTGGGACTACAGGCTAGTGCCTGGTAGAAGTGACTGCCGGCATTCTTTTTTTTTTTTTTTTTTTTTTTTTTTGTCTTTTTGAGACAGGGTCTCACTATGCAGTTCAGGCTGGCTTTGAGCTCACTTTGTAGCTCAGGCTGGTCTTGAGCTCACAACAATCCTCCTGCCTCAGCATCCCTAGTGCTGGGGTTATAGGCGAGCTCCACCACGCCCCGTGACTGCCAGCATTCTAAAATGAAACTGAAACTGGGAGCGATTGCTCAATCTTTTTGCTTGTTTTCTGTTTTGTTTTTGACTAGTTCAGGCTGGCCTTGAGCTCTCCATATAGGCTGCTGACCTTAAACTTTCAGTGGTCTTCCCGTCTCAGCCTCCCGAGTGCTTGGATTACCGTGTGCCACACACCCTTCTGAGACAGTGCCATCTCCACGCTGGTGTGCCCCCCGCCAGAAGTGGGAGGTGGACAGATGCAGCATTCTTTTCTGCTGTGCTTTGAAGCTCACAAGGCTGCTTGGAGACCTGAGCTTGCCTGGTGCCTGCCCTGCTGCCTCACAGATCATCCTGCCTGAGTGGGCAGGGCGGGTCCCAGAGACACAGGTCTCCCAGCTCCCTTCCTGTCCCATCCTGCTTGGTGACAAAGCAGTTGCACATGGAGACAGGAGCCCCGGACAACTGCGCCATGTCTCCAGCTGCTTGTGTCTGTGGCCTCTCCTGGGTGCGCGGCCCCTGCTGGGCCCTCATGCTTGCCTGGAGACTGGGCGTCTTTGCAGCAGGAGATGCTGTTGTTCTTACCCCCTCTGCTGTAACACATGGTTTGGGGTGTGGACTCCAAATCCCTGGCTGGATAATGCAGGTGGGGGTGGGGCAGTGCAGCGGGCGTTGAGGGCATTGTGCCCAGGGGAGGGGGTGGTGGGTGGCTGTGATCGGCTGACTACTGTCCTGGTGTCCGGGTGCTGCAGAGGATTGGAGTGCCACCCTGGGGTCAGCGTGGTGATGGCTGCCCTCTATGCAGTCGGGGATGGGGACAGAGCCAACGTGCCCTGTGTCCACTGCCCGGTCGTGGGCCCCAGAGTTCATCCTCCCCAGGAGCTCATTCTTCCTGATAGGTTCCAGCCTGACTACAAACTGCTACATTATCCTGGCCCTGACCCAACATGGCTGAATCCCTAAAACATCGGCTTGTTTCCCAGGGACCACCTTGTCCCTTACCTCCACCTCAGCATTGAATACAGCTTCTTCTTATGAAACCCCAGTCAGCTCCTTATGCCACGAAACCTGCCCCTCAAACGCCGCCCTTAGCAAAACCCACTTAATCTCAGCTCCCCTTTGTCTCAGGTCAGAGGACCCCTCCCATCTCCCTTTGGTCCTCTCCTTGTCCTCTATATCAATAAAGGTCTGTCTGTCTGTCTCTGTCCTTCTTTCCTCTCTGCAGTGCTTCCTCCCTTGCCCCTCCTGTCTGCTGGCTGCTGCCCCCTGCTCACCTGGCTGTGGGGGCCTGGGTCCCTGAGCTTTGGTGTATTTCTGACTCCCAGGGGTGTTGCTTGCCTTGGTGACTGTCCTCCAGCGCCCGTCAGAGTGGAGGTGCTTTCACATGTACCTGCTCCCAGCCTATTCGAGCCTTATTACTGTTTAGGGCCTGCTTGGAAAGGGTGACATCTACAGGACAGATAGGAGCCTTGTGTGTGGCCCTCTTGGGGCCGCCAGTGCAAGCCAGCTCCATGTGTGCCTGCCGAGGTGAGCCGAAGCCAAAAGACACACTTTTTTTTTTTTTTTTTTTTTTTTTTTTTTTTAGAGCCCTCCCTTTTTTTTCAGAAGACACACTTTTGCATCACCTGCGGGTGTGCTGGCCCCAGGGTCCCCTGTGCGTGAGCACCAGCAGGTGGCCCTGTGCACCCAGGGTCACACTAGGTCCCCTGAGTGCCAGGCTGGCTGGGGCCAAGAGCCCAGCCTGCCTGACGAGGAGGTGTGTGCAAGTGCCTGGGTGACAGCCCCTAGCTAGCACACTGATCAGGCCCACAACCTCTCAGACGAGTGGACGTAAAGGCTTCACTCAGTGAGACAAAATGATTTCAGGGCTCCAGGAAGATCCATTCCTCTCACAGAGATTTTTCTGGGGTTTTAGACCAGAAACTTCTCTGGGGGCTGGATTTATTAGCCTTTAAACAAAGGAGGGGAGTCGTGAAGAAGACTTGGGAATCTGGGTAGGGAAGTCCCACGGTGCAGGGCTGTGGGGCTTGGAGCCCACGTCCTCAGCTGGGGCCTTCTCGGGTCCCTTGAGGCCTCCCAACTTCACAGGCTAATACAGCCTCAGGCCAGACGGTGACTCACACAGGTTCACTTGTGGGTCAGCTGCCCCAGGCCTCACAAGTAAATACAAAAAAACCCGTTGGCTGGTTAATGTTAAATCTTGCTCAGAGCCTCTTAGAAGTGGTCTGCCTCAGACAAAGAGATACCTGGAGGCCAATGAAAGTAGAAACCACCCTGCACTTAGGGTAGGCAGCTTGGGAGCTCAGGGAGGGGCCTCTAGCTGCAAGATCACAAATGATGGTCTCTAAACTGGACTCAGAGGCTCATGCCTATAAACCCAACCTTGGGGAGGCTGAGGCAGGAGCATCGCTGTGAGTTTGTGGCCAGCCTGGGCTAGCTAGTGAATTCAAGGCCAAAAGATAGTGATTCCCTGTCTCAAAAAACAAAATATAAACTAAAAAATGTATCTTTATGTACAGCATTGTGTTACGTTTAAAAATGATAAGCCAAGTTCAAGCACAGTGGTGGGCCTCTGTCCGATGCGAAGTGGGTGAGGTGTCCTGAGGCGCTGCTTCCAGGGACGCACTGCCCTGTGGGGCACCCGAGCTTCCTGAGGGCTTCGTGGGACACTTCCTGGTGTCTGGAGAGGGTCAGAAATACTGGGGAAATCTGGTTTCCAGAGAGGCCTCTTGGGGACTTCCCATTGGCCTCCCCCAGTGCAAGCGGTTGACGCTGGCAGGCACCGTGGGGAGGCGACTCTGGACAGCACGGCTCTGGGTGCCAGGCCCTTGCTCCGCAGAGGTGCCCCGTGCTGGTGCTCGTAGCTCATCTGACTGGGAGGCAAGTGCAGACCTGCCCCAGAAGAGGGCTTCAGTTTCCTGCTTTCATAAGTGGACTTTAGCAGGTCACCAAGTTTTACTTGCTAATCTCATTCTAAAGCTAATTCTCACGGGACAACGCAGGCACTGGCTGTGCAGGGAGAGGAGACTGGTGCAGGCGCAGGCCTGCCAACTTCTGTGTTCCTGAGGCTGCATCTGTTGTGTAAGTGCATTTGTTCGGCCTTATTTCCTCTCAATGTTAGGCTGAAAAACAATGTCTCTTCTTTGAGTGATTTGGTCTCATTACTGGGTTGTTTTAGATGGATCCATGCCTGACAGTGTCACAGGGGTGCAGAATTAGGCTCTCCTTTTAAGACAGGACCTCGGAGCCCTCTTAGAGCCTCTGCCCTGGGGTCTAGGCCTGGGTCCCCATCTGTGCTTCCGCTGCCGGTTGAGGGTGAGAGGTGCATGTGCTTCCTTTGTTTTCCTTTCAGTTGTGGGGCAGAAGTGCAGAGGCCATGAGCTGCGCGGAGGAGGGCCCTGCTGTAAGCACCTCTTTGTGCGTGTGGCTTCGCCCGGGACACCCAGCCTGCCCATGCTCAGTGCCAGCCCACGAGTAGGAAGTCATCTGAGATGCAGATTCTTTTATTTTATTTTATTTTTTTATTTTTATTTATTTATTTATTTATTTATTTTTGGTCTTTTTGAGACAGGGTCTCACTATGCAGTTCAGGCTGGCCTTAAGCTCACTTTGTAGCTCAGGCTGGTCTCGAACTCACAACAATCCTCCTGCCTCAGCCTCCCGAGTGCTGGGATTACAGGCATGCGCCACCATGCCCGGCAACATGTTTTGTCTTTTTTTTTTTTTCTATTTTTTTGGTGCAGGGTCTTACTATGCATGCAGCCCACATTCATAGTGATCTTCCTGCTTTTTGCCTTCCATGTGCTGGGATGACAGGCGCGCGCCACCGCGCCCGGATTGCATTGCCGGCTCAGCGCACCCGAAGGCGGGGCCGGCGCGGTTGGGGGAACCAAGGATCAAACACTGGTCCTTGCGCTTACCTAAGCAAGCGCTTAGTCCGCTGAGCTATACCGCCGGCCCTCTTTTATTTTTTTGAGACAGGGTCTCGAGATGCAGTTCAGGCTGGCCTTGAGCTCACTTTGTATCTGGCTGGTCTTGAATTCACAATGATCCTCCTGCCTCAGCCTCCCAAGTACTGGGATTACAGGCATGTACCATCAGCCGGGCTCCTTTTTTTGGTGTTGGAGATTGAATTTGGGACCTTATGCTTGCCAGGCAGGCACTTATGCCACTGAACTATCTCCCAGAACCCTGGCTCCTTTATTTTAAAGAAAGATGAGGTCCTCTTCAGTAAACAAGCTTGGACCACCATAGTTAAATATTTGCCCGGACCCCTGCAGCATGGTCTGGGGGTGATTCCCCGAGCACCTGAGCCTGGCTCTCATTCATCCCCAGCGTTGCCGCAGGCTTCTGGGATGGGTTCCTGGCCCTCCTCGGGTCCAGGCTAGCGCCACTGTGTGGGGTGCTGCTGAGTGGCCGCAGGTCACTCAACGCCAAGTGGAAAGAGGAACGTGCGCAGGCCAGAGGCTGGCTCTGCCTCCTCAGCTGTCTTGCATTTGTGAACACTAGCCTGGTCACTTCCCCTCTGGGTGCAGGCCACTGATTCCTCCTGAAGCTTTTGCTCTTCCCCTCTCCCTCTCAACTCGGTGTGAGAGAGGGCTGCTTGCTGCCTGGGCCTCCTGGCTGGCAGTGCAGTGGGTGGGTTGCTCTCTCAGGGTGAGTGGGCCCGGGTCCCGACTCTGTGCCTGAGCAGTGGCTGAGAGACCATGTGTGGGAGGCTGCAGGCTGCAGCCACACGCTCAGCCTTGCCCGGAGCTGGGCAGTTCCCACACGGTGCCTGTGGCTGCTGCCTGTGGGAAGGAGGATTCCGGCCTCCTTGGCTCCGCCCATCTGCTGTATTCAGATCGTGTGACCCTGGTGTGGGAGCAGAGACTGGTGGCACCTGGACCCCAGCACTGGACCCGCCCACCTCTGCCCCTTGCCGGAGCCCACATGACCTTGGCCCGGTCATCTAGGGCTCTCTGTGCTGCTCTGAACCTCCAGCCAGCGCTTTGCGAAGCCTGGAGCTCTGGCCTGCAGGGGCTGTGGCTGCCCACCTTCTTAAGCACATTCCAGAGGTGACCACCCTTCTCGTGGCATATCTTTCCAGAAGGATATAGGTTGGCCCAGGCCGATACCATTTTGCCTGTGTAAGCCAGAGAGATTGCTGGTCACTGTCCTCACGCCATGGTGGCAGGTTCACCTAGACCCTAGAGCAGCTCACTGTTTCCTGTTCTCGCCTTTGGAACCATGGCAGGAAGTGACTTTGCTGACTTGTGCTCATGGGCATGCAGCCGTGTCACCCACGGCCACATACGCAGTGTCACGGTGGCCACTTCCCCTTTGCCAGGCTACCAAGTTCGTGACCTCCTGGCCTCTACTCTGCCTCTGGGCAGCAAGGGGAGTGTGGAGGGGAGAGGGGAATTCCTCCTGCTCTGTGACCTCTGCGTGGGTGCTGTCTTTCTTTCCGTCTGCCAACCACAGCCCTGGTCTCATGCAGGGAGGTGGAGGATGTCCCTTGGAGGTCCCACAGTGAGTGTGAGTTGCCCATGGCTGCTATGACAAAGGTCTGCATTTAGGTGACTTACAGCAGCAGTTTCCCCATGGTCCAGAGGCTCCTGGAGGGGCCCAGCTGTTGGGTGCAGGAGCCCCTCGTGGCATCTGAGGCCAGACTGTGGGTGTAAGCATGGGCCGCCCTGCTCAGCTGGGGGCATTGTGGGGTAGGTGTGGGGCAGTCAGAGGCCTGATTTCTAAGGGTCAATGCACACCGGGCTGGCACAGGATGCAGATGTCTCAGCTGTGTTGGTTAAATAAAATATAATATTAAAATGAATATTAATATTATATTAATGGTTTAATGTGGCTATTGATTTTAAATGACAGGTGTGGCTCCTCTTGTATTTCTACTTGGGGGCATCAGTGCAGGGAATGAAAATAAGAGAAACCACTTCACCTGTGTTCGTGGCATAATTTTTTTCAAAGGCCGGCAACACTCGTTGTGTTTTGTTTGAGACAGGCTCTTGCTGTGCAGTTCAGCACCGGCCTTGAACTCACAGTGTCGCCCAGGCTGGCCTCATTGGTGGTTCTCCTGCCTCAACCTCCTGAGTACAGGGATGACAGGCCTGTGCTGCCACGCCTGGCTCCAGTTGCTTCTTTAACAGTTCAGGGGACTCCTGAGCCCTGCAGCCTGTGCCCCACATCACCCTGCTGCAACTTTCCTGTTTGAATGAATGCAGGGGCTAGCCCTGGTCATTTTGGGCTGGGTTGCCAGAGACACCGTGATGGGGGTGGGTCCCAGCAGGCCAGCACCGCAGGCTGCAGTTGGCTCCAGTAGCCCGGGAGCGGAAGGGGAGCTAGCCTGGGCGTCAGAGTGGGGATGGGGCTTCTGGGGCCACGTTTCAGAGTGTGCTGGGGACCTCCTAGGGAGGGCTTCAGGGTACAGGCGGGGGCAGCCTCAGGGTGCCAGGCCAGGGCTCACTGGGCAGGGCTGGTGGGGTGGTGGAGGAGCCGTTCCTAGGCCTCACCCCAGGCTTTTGGGCCCGGAGATGATGAAAGGAGGCTTGGGCTGCTTGGGCTTGTGGGCTCCCAGCCCCCCTCCCCCCGTGGTCTTGTCTGAGCCACTTGTTACTGGATTTTGGGCCAGGGATTGGGGGAGAATCACCTCCTGTCCCAGGCCTGACTGCATTGCCAAGACCTCATCTCCAGAGTGGGGTGTGCAACCCGTGTGGGGACAGGCCATGGAGCTACCTCTTGGGGTCGCTGCAGCCTGTGCAGAAGGGTAGGGGTCGTGGACGTCCAGCTTTCATGAGACTACCGTTAAGAATAAAAGATACATGACAAGGAGGCCACTTGAGAAAGGAATCACCTGAAATTTAAATTCCTCGGTGCAGCGTGTGTACTCTGCACATCCTGTGTGACCCCAGCAGGGATCAAGGCCACATGAGTCTGGGTGGGCAAGGGTTTCCATGCAAGTTTGGGAAGAGCCAGCTGGAAAGGAAGAAGTTGCCAGGCTGGGTGAAAACGGAACCTTTGGTTTTCTGAAAAGTCCCTCCCCAGCCACTTTTCCCTTGACACGTGACCCACACGGATGCCCCAGCTTGGGGGTCCCTGTTCTGGGGACAGAGAGGCCCTCATCGTGTGGGTGCCAGAGGCTGTGACTATCTTGGAAGGAGTGGGGTGCAGCGGGCCGGCCTTGGGGATCCTCAGCGGATAGTCCTATGGCTCCTGAGGCAGAGGCAGGAGGATCATTGTGAATGTGAGGCCAGCCTGGGCTACATACCAAGACCCTGTCTCAGAAAAATTAAAACACACACACACACACACACACACACACACACACACACACACACGCATAACCCACCCAGCCTCATCCCGAGAGGACACCTACAAAAGGGGCTTCCCTCAGATGGGCAGCAGGCTGGCGCCTCAGACTGTGGGCTCCTGTGGGGGTTGGTCCAGGCCACCAGGTGGCAGAGGTGGCCACTTCACAGAATTCCCTCTGTGTGTGGAAGGCCGCTGTGTCCAGGGGCTGGTGGCTGGAGCCCCACCCTAGCGCAAGGGAGCTGAGCCCGGCCACAGACTTCAGCCATGGGTGCCATCCAGTGGCTGGCGGTGTTCTGGGTGTGCACGATGGGGTGCAGCTGCCCAGGTGAGGCCCCTTGCCAATGCTTTCCTGACAGTGGAGGACTCGAGGTCTGGCTTCCTGTGGCTGGGGACAAGCTGCTCTGCCCTCTGGAGTGCTCCTGGCTGCTTCCCTGGTGCTCATAGCTTAGCAGATGGCCTTGCCTGTGAGACACCGTGGGCTGTAACAGCAACCACACGCCAGGCTCATTCTGGTTTTTGTTTATAACCACATTTTTTTCTGAGCCAGTGCCTCACCGTGTAGTCCAGGCTGCCCGTGAGCTCTCGGCATCCTCTTGCCTCATCCTCCTCAGCGCTGGGATCGCAGGTGCACAGCTGCACCTGGCAAAAGTGTGTCTTCGAGCATGTTTGCAGTGCATGAGGGTAACTCTCCCTGTGGGGCGTGGGTCTTGTGCACTGCCTGAGCTCGGTTCTTTGCACCTTTCTCTTCTCTACCTCTGGTTCCCTTCCCATGTGTGAGAGGAGACAACAAGAACCTCTGTTCCTTGTTGTCTTTGTTTTGGGCCGGGGGCTTGCTGTGTAGTTCAGGCTGGCTTTGAACTCACCGTGTACTGAAGTTGGTCTCAACTCGGCGTGATGCCCCTGAGGCCTGTGCCACCATGCCCAATGCAGAGCTCGTTCTAAATCCCTTCTTCCTACTATTTTTGAAATCTTCATTCCCAGAAGGTCTTACTTTGCTGCAGAACTGCAGCCACGTGCATTCGGATCCTGGAGTTTCTGGAGCTGCCCTTTGGAGGTGTCTGTGCATATTTCATCGGTGCTGAGGGCAGAGGTTAGAGCCAGGCCTCACCTGTGCCAGGGCTGCCACACCCAAGGTTCTTACTGCCTGTGCCCCCCCCCCCCATCTTCCTACTTTGTTTGGTTGTTGAGCTGTCAGAGCATTTCACCTGGGGAGCATCAGGTTTTTAAAGTCCCCACCCTGTGCTTGCAACATGTGGGCAGTGTGTGTATGTGGCTTCTGTTGGCTGGGCCCCTGGGCCGCTAGCTGGTGACCATCACACCAGGGGCTTCCCAGTGCCTGCTGGGGGTCAGGCAGGCTTGGGGCGGGGTGGCACGCAGGCGCCTACACTGCTGGCTTCTGTCTCCTCCTTTCTGTCTGCCTCTGGGCCATTTCCCAACCCTGATGACAAAACCTGAGATGAAGCGGCCCTGCCTAGAGTTCGTCTGCTCAGGAGCCAGGAAAGCCTGGCGCTGTTGGTGGTGGAGGTACCTGCGAGGGCCCAGGAAGTTGGCAGACACCTGCAGATGGGGCCGTGGTCGGGCCTGAGGTCCTCTTAAGAGGCACTTGCTCAGGCCAACACCCGCAGCTCCTTGCATGAATCAATTCACTTGTGCCGGCACCTTGGCAGGGGCAGCCGGGCCAGCCTGAGGAAAGCCACCCCCTGATGTCCAGGCTTGCGGGAGAGCGAACGCAGGCTGTCTTCAGGGTTGGGCTCCCAGAGCAGCAGGTGGCACCTCTGGGGTGTCACTGTGGAGGTTCTGAGAAAGAGGGACACTGGCTCTGCCACCTGCGGGAAGTGCCATGCTGTGGCTGGGTGAGGCTTTGGACTCTGCCTGCGAACTCGTGTGTGTGTGTTTGGCCCTCAGAGCCCAGCCCGGCTGTTTGCAGGGCTTGGACCCTCTGCCCTCCCCGCTGATCCCTTCACTGCAGATGCGTGGCTGGTCAGGGTGTGCTTCCTTGCTCAGGTGTGCAGCCTGGGTCTGGATTCAGTTTTTCTTGACCCATGGGCACGGTTAGTGTCTCAGTGCTTAGTGACTTACAGCTCAGCAATCCTGCCGCGATGTGCTCCTTGGTTAGGGCAATTCTTGCCCCTGGGTCTTAGGACAGTCACAGGCTGTGGCCCCAGACAGAGCACACATGGGCAGTGGCTCTGACCAGGCTTCCTTGGCCATAGACCCACTGCCTCGGCTGTGCTTGGGCCATTGTGAGGCTGCTCTTCAGGCTGCTCTACTTCTCTGGGCTCACTGGTGGGCAGGAAGCTCGGGGAGGAGGGACAGAGGCCTACGGGGGTGGGGGGTCTGGCTCGTTGCCTTGGGGACGGACTCAGGGGCCACCCAGGCCACGCTCAGCTTCCAGGACTCGGAGTGCAAGCGGAGAGGTGGCTCCCCGCCAGCACAGGAGACCACCAGATGACTGGGTGTGGGTTCTTGGTTCTTGCTTTCAGTAACAGTGGAAATGAAAATTAAAGCACAGATTCATAAGAATCAAAGTTTGAGTTGCAAAGCCAGAGGGAAGGTAGGCATGTTGGCTGCTTTTCTCATTGCTGGAACAAGAAGGAGGTGGGGTTTATTTCAGCTTGCAGGGTGCCGAGGCTTCGTGCTCCAAGGCAGGTGGTGTGGCATGGGGCCATCGCAGAGGAGAAAGACCTTGGCACATCGCAGGGCAGGCAGGCAGGTGCAGGAGCACAGCAGGGGCCTCCCTTCCCCTTTTGCCCCTTCAGGCTGCACACCTTTGGTTGGTGCCACCACACCCAGGGCGGACTCTGTCTGGCCACACAGAGAGCTGCGCTAAACCAAGTGTGGACTGATCTGTGGCTTCTTCGTCTTTGTCTTCGTCATTGTCCTCTTCTTCTTCTTCCACTTTCTCTTCCTCTCCCCCCC
>PVKA01053179.1:0-11358 GCA_004027165.1 Ctenomys sociabilis
GGTTACATAGTGAGTTCAAGCTCAGCCTAAACTACATAGCCAGACCTTGTTGCAAAAGCAAACAAAAAAAAAAAAAAAAAAAAAAAACTTTTTTTTTTCCTTCCTTTTCAGTCCCACTGAGCTACACCCCTAGCCAGATTCCAAGTGCTTCTTTTTCTTTGGAGATAGTGTCTTGTTAAATTGCTAAATTGTCCCTGCTGGTCTCCAATGTGCATTCTTTGTGCCTCAGCCTCCTGAGAGCTGGGATTAATTACATTTTATTGCAGATAGAAAGAGATGGACCAACAGAAGTAGTTATACTTTAACCCACATTGCAGAGAAATCCTTCTTTTGTCTTACATAAGCCTTTCTTGGGAAGTCAGAGAAAGCTGCAGGCTATTGGTCTCCATATCCCAGAACCTCAAGGAGCTCTCTCTTCCCTGATCCCTGCTGCTGCAGCAAAGGAACAGCCTTTGTCAGGATTCCAGATACTCTTGTTCTCTCTACCTTCCCCTGCTACAGTCAGCCCTTCCCTTCTTCCTGTCAGTTGCTGACAGGTTTCATCAGGCATCTAAAGTTCAAAAAGTTAAGTTCGTGAAACTAAATGCCAGGGAGATTTGAGCAATCGTTCTTTGCATAATACAGTACTCAGAGTTACATTTTATGTTTCAAAAAGCCTTTCCATCTCACTTTCTAGTTTTTTTTTTTTTTTTTTTTTTACGATTTATTTATTTGGTACAGAGTCTTGCTATGCAGCTCATACTCACAGTGATCCTCCTGTCTCAGCCTCCTCAACACTGCGATGCCTGGTCTTGGGTGGTTAGCATGGCCAGACCTGGGATTCTGGGGCTGGCTCAGCATGTGGTACAGGGATCAAATTTGGATCTTTGTGTTTGCCAGGCAGGGGTTTAGACCACCAAGCTATCTCCCTGGCCCACTTTCTAGTTTTTGATAGAGAAGTGAGTACTGAGAAATACTGCTTTACTGAAAACAGTAAATCCCAGTAGCCCTGGCATGTTTCAATTTTAGCGTCAGGCCAGACGTGGTAGTGCACACTCCTCTGACCCCACTGCTCTCAAAGCAACGTTGAGGCAAGAAGATTGCTGTACGCTCCACACTGGCCTGGGCGATAAAGTGCGATCTAGCCCAGCCTTAACTACACAGTGAGATCCTGTTTCAAACAAAACAAAACACCCTAACCTCTCTACAGTGGATGTTAACTGGTTCCACTATAGTGGATGTCAGCTTGTTACACCCAACTCAACTGAACCAGCCTGATGCTGGGTGTGGAGGCCCACCTTAGGATTGCTGCCAGCAGCGTAAGAGGCAGAACTGGAGAAGCTGTAGAGACGCTGTTAGGTTTGCTGTTTGGTGAAGCTGTCGGAGGTTGCTGGCTCTTTTGGGTTAATTTTGCTGGGGGACCTTGTCATGCTGGCTTTCCTGGTGCACTTGGCCATTCTTGTTATTGGAGGAGATCAGGACCTTTCTTGTCACTGAGAATGACTATAGTTCATTTTGTGGGAGCTCTGCTTAAACATTGCTTTCTGACTTCAGAGAGGAAGATGGTGCACTGCTCAGCCTTCTGGTGAAGCTTGTTACGTTGGCTTTCCCGATGACAACTCAGCTTTGCTCATCACTGGCAGAGCTTGGGACCACACTGTTGCTGAGCATGGCTGTGGGTGAGGGGGGGTTTTCGTCTTACCTTGAGCATTGCTTCAGTTCAGATCCCTCAGCCTGCTAACACAGATGCTTCATCCTGCTGGCATAGACTTTCTACTTCCTACCACTGACCCTTGGGCCTTCCCAGTGCAGATTTGCAAAACAGGCTTGGGTGAGACATTGCCATCATCTCTAGGCCTCCAGCTGGACTAGTGGGAAGCACTGAAATGAGCTGTAGGTCTTCAGCTGGACTCATGTAGGATGTTGCTGTGGGATCCAGGCCCTCAGCTGGAGTCTTTGGTCTTTATTGTGTGGACTGATGTCCTGTACTCTTTGTATATGATTCTCCAGGTGATTATAAAATAATCTTATAGAGCAAGTTTGGAGGACACTGGTGGTGCCCTGATCTGTGACTCTTGCACATCATCTGGAGGTGTGAGCATGAAGGTCAGGACCCAGATATGGAATGACAGTCATCAGACACTGAAGAAGAAAGCAGAAGCAAGAGAAAAAAGAAACGTCATAGATGGTCATCTTTCAGCAGTTCTTCAGATAGTAGAACACACAGCTGAAAGAAAGGTGGAAGAAAATCAAGATTAAAGTTGAGATCTTGGCTCAGAGATCTTCAATCTCATTCACATACTTATGATAGAAGATGCAGACGTTGGTCAAGCAGTAGCTCTTCCTATGGCTCTAGAAGGAAACGAAGTTGAAGTTGTTCAAGGGATTGAGGGAAGACTTACAGAGTTCAGAGGTCTAGGTCTAAAAGCAGAACGACAAGGTCCAGAAGGTCAAGGTCATGGACCTCATCCGTGTTCCCATGGCTGAAGCAATGAATGTTCCAGTAACAGAAGAACCCATAGTAGGTCCTGGGATAGACATCGACAGAGATAAAGAGAAAAGAGAAAAGGATAAAGGCAACGACAAAATTACACATAAAACGTCAAATGTGGGGAAACTGAAAACATCAAAGCTGGATTAGAACATCTGCTACCAGCTGAACAGGCCAAAGCTAGACTGCAACTACTTCTTGGAGCTGCTGCAAAAGCTGATGAAGCATTGCAGGCCAAAGAAAAGGATGAGGAAGATCTGAAGAGAAGAAGGAAGACCGAGCCACCCTGGCTGAACAAGGACAGGAGGTGAAGAAACTGGAGCTACTGAAAGTTCGGCTCTTTTGTCCAGCAGACATTCAGATCAGACAGAAAGGTCAAAAAGCCAGTGCCACCTGGTGATGTGAAACTCACAACTCTGGGATCAGGACTGGCAGCTACAGCTGCCAAGAAAGAAATAGGCTCTAGCAGCATCCCAACTGCTATCAGGTACCAAGATGACAATTCTCTGGCTCGTCCAAATGTATTTATTGAAAAAGCTAAAGCTGAGAAGAGGTGGTTCAGGAGATTAATTGCTCTTTGACAAGAGAGATTAATGGGCAGTTCTGTGGCCTAAATAATATATTGGTTAAATCAATAGGAACTTTCTAAAATTTAGGTTTTTGAACCCAAATATTAACTTTTAATCTAAAAAGGATCTTAGCTTATTACGTAAAAATATGTAATATTTTTATGTAATACATAAAAATATGTAAAAAAATTCCATCCTTCTCTCATGTAGGCTTGAATATTTGTTAAGTTGAACTGAATCAACTGTTGTGGACAGCAAATTGTTGAATGCTTGAAAATGTTGTATACCATGAATAAAGCCAATCAAAATAAATAACGATAATCTTATAAAATGTGTCCTGTATTGTACTGTTTCCTTACAAAAACCCCACACAATGACACTTTCCACAAAAACTCAGCCTCAGTTCTTTTCAAGGTTAATAAAAGGGAAGGGCGGGGATATGGAAAACTAGAGGTTCCGCACTTCCTTTCTTTGGCACTAGGTATCAAATTCTGGACCTTGCACTTGCCAGGCAGGCACTGGTGCCACTGAGCTATAACCCAGCCCATCTTCCTTTGTTTCTCTTGAGACAGGATCTCTCTATGTGGCTTAAGCTGTCCTTGAACTTACATGGATCCTCCTGCCTCAGCCTCCAGAGTATGGGATGAAAGGTGTGCCCCCACCATGCCCAGCTGACACCCTTTTGTTTTCTTTGACACTCTTTCTTAAAGTTCAGATGCTGATAACTTTCAGCTGTTGGTTTCCAGGGAAAACACAGTAGGACAATGGTGCCCTATTTTAGCAGTTACCCACCTCACTCGTGAGGTGGTACCCTCAACCCTTTACACAATTTACCTGACCAGTTCTGTGGCCAAGAGGAAACAAAAGGTGGTGTGGTCTGTGGTGGTGCACATCTGTAATCTCAGTATTTGGGAGACTGGTGTGACAAAGCATGTGGTGATGGCTGCTGGCAATCACCATCCATGCGCAGAGGCCGTGCTGCTGAGCTCTCTCCTGCCCTAACCGCCACCCACCTGAGAGGTGGGCTCACAGGAACATAACGGTGTGTCCTTGTGCACCTTATGAGGGGCTCTGTGGCGCGCGCACCCTCGCCAGCAAGGAAGACGCGACCACCAGTTCTTCTCTCTGCAGTTTATTCAGCCTTTAACAATCTTCTTCTCTTAGGTAATGGCCCAAAAAGGAAGCCCACTCATAGCTAAATACCTTCGGGCATCCAATCCCGAAGCGCCACGTGAGCATTGTCTATAGGTCCAGGTACGCGGAAGCAAGCCACTGTCCTGTCTCGTTGCCTAATATGGAGTTGTTATCCACAAAGAGCTCTCACCCCCGAGGGGTGGAAGGCGGAAACCGGCGCCATCTTTAAGGCGCGGTTGCATGCAGCTCTCTACAGGCTCTGCACTACGTGAGCGCCAGCTTTTCCCCAAAGTTGAGAGTATCACGAAAGGGAACATTTTGAATCAATTCAAGACACCAAGGTGGCAAAAACAGCGCCACTAAAGACACTTATGAAGGAAGACTTCCAGCGCTGCTTCAGAAAGTGGCAAGAACCACGGGATAGGGGTGTTTCAAGCAAGGGGGGAATATCATGGCAGCATGATTTTTACTGTAAAATTTATTTAAATATTTACAATAATTTTGTTTTTTCTGTATTTAGTACAAGGTCTACAGGGTCTCACTATGTAGATTGGACACGTAGGTATTCTTGTTTTCAGCCTCCCAAGTGCTGGGATTATAGGGGCGTGCCACCACGCTCGGTCTGTCACCATCTCAGCGCATCCCAGGGGTGAGGTCAGCACGGCACAGCAGGGATCGAACCCTGGCTGCTGCGCTCTGCCTACGCAGGTGCTTTAGTCTGCTGAGCCATCTGGTCAGCCCTAAATGCTTAATAATTTTCAGTTATGCTTTTTATAATCTATACAATAATCCACAGTAAATAGTTTTTGTTTTGTTTTGTTTTTGTACCAGGAATCAATCTCAGGACTTTGTACTTGCCAGGCAGGTACTTGTGCCACTGAGCTACATCCCCAGCTCATGAATAGTTTTTTAAAGCTATTTATTTCGAATGCTTGTGATGGAACTGGTCAGCGAGGTAGCTCAGGGGACTAAGCACCTGCCAGGCAAGCATAGGGACGGGGGTTCCATCCCCAGCAGCACTTGCTGGTGCCCCCTGGCACGTTGAGCTGGCCCCTGAGTCTGGGCATGGTGGCGGGCACCTGTAATCCCACTGCTGGGTGAGTTGAGGGGGGCAGAAAGCAGGAGTAGCACTGTGAGCCCAAGCTGTGTGACCCTGTACCAAATACATTAAAAAAAAAAAAAAAAAAAAAAAAAGAACCAAAGCCTCTTATGTACTTACCGTGTACTCAAAAACTGAGCCAGAGCCCAGTGCCAGCAAATAGTTTAAGTCACATGTATGACCTCCCAGATAATACGCAATTACATTTATTTTTTATTTATTTATTTATTTATTTATTTATTTATTTATTTATTTATTTATTTAGCGGAACCAGGGGTTGAACTCAGGCCCTTGTGCTTGGGAAGCGTTTGTTCCACTGAGCCATCTCCCTGGCCCCACAATTACTTTTAAATTCACAAAGTACACATTTGTTAAAAATGAGTGCACTTCGTCATGCTGACAGGTGGTGCTCCTGCAGGTCTACACAGATGGGATGCCGCTCAGAAAATCTGCTGGCAGGGCAGATTTGTGCTTTAGTTAGTTTCATTGTGCTGTGGCTGGTTTCCTGGTTTTCCTAATAGATTGCATTTATTGTGTAAGATGTTTTCCTTAGAAGAAGCCAGGTAAACCCAGGTGTGGTGCCACATGCCTCTGATCCTAGTAGTTTGGGAGTGTAAGGCAGGAGGACTGCAAATCTGAGCCCAGCCTGGATCACTTAGTGACTTAGGGAGACCTTGTCACAAAACACTAAATTAAGGAATAGGACTAGGGATGAGGCTCAGTACGAAGGCCCTGGGTTCAATTTACAGTACTGAGGAGGAAGAAGAAGAGGAGAAGGAGCAGGAGAAGGAGAAGATAAAGAAAAGGGCAAGGACAGAGGAGTGGGAGGAGGGGGGAAGCTGCCGCTAGGTGAAACATACTTAGGAACTCTCTTGCTGTGGCAGTGTCTAGATGTCCCTCCAAAGCCTCCTGTGGTCATAGGTAGGGATTTTCAGTTGTGGCTGGCTCTAGGCTGGTGCTGCTGGGATTGAGGGTGTGATGCTGGGATTGATTTGGACTACAAGGCTGGAATTAAGGCTGCCCGCTCTGGATAGGAACGGTACACATCCTAAGGGATATCTGGATAAGATATACAGATTGGAAAGAGGGTCTTCACTTGTTGCTTGCTACTTCCCTGCTTGGCTGCCTTCCTGACTTCTGCCCACTATGAATGGTTTCTCCTCTGCAATCCCCCTTGGCCATGTTACCCTGCCTTTGGAGCCTACAGACTATGGACAGAAACCTCTGCAACTTGTGAAGGACATAAACCTTTCCCCCTATAACTTTGGGTTTCAGGTATTTTCTCAGCAATGAGGAAAAGTAACTAAGCACCTCTATTGCTTCTCTCCCTCCTCTTGCCCCTGTCCCTGTACCCCAACCTTTGGCAACCAGCAATCAGTATTCTCTCTATACTTTTACCTATTCTGAATATCAATGGAATCAAATATATGTGACCTTTCACATCTGACTTCCTTGACTCAACACAATGTCTTGAAGGTTCATCCTGTCTAGCACAGCCATACCTGTGGCTGAATAGGACCCAACTGTCCCTGCACTCCGTGCCCCGTGTATCTGATTAACCCTCTGTAGACACTTAGATTGTTTCTACCTTTAGGCCGTTGTGAATAGTGATGCCCTGATTCATGTACAAGGTTTGCCTGAGTGCTAGTTGGGCTGTGTGTGTGTGTGTGTGTGTGTGTGTGCATGTGTTTGACACAGGGTCTAACTATACAGTTCAGGCTGGCCTTGAACTCATTATAGCCAAGGTTGGTCTGAAACTCAGAAGTCCTCTTGCCTCAACTTCCCGAGGGCTGGGTGGCACTACAGGCATGCACCACTACCCCTGGCTTGGTGTTTCTTCCTTCCTTCCTTCCTTCCTTCCTTCCTTCCTTCCTTCCTTCCTTCCTTCCTTCCTTTCTTTCTTTCTTTCTTTCTTTCTTTCTTTCTTTCTTTCTTTCTTTGAGGCTACTTGGGATTGAACCCAGGGTCTTTGTACTAAGCTATATATCCAAACCTTTTAAAAAAATTTTAAAATTCTGTTACAAGGTCATGCTAAATTTTCTAGGCTGGAATAAAACTTACATTCCTTCTTACATTCCCAAGAGTGCTGAGATTACAGATGTGCAACCCCTCCATGCCATTTGCCATTTATTGTCTATTTTAAAATACTATAGCCACCCTAATAGCACAAAGTGGCACCTCCCTGTGGTTTTGACCTGCATTCCTCTAATGATTAAGGTGTTGAGCATCTGACCATGGTTTGCACACCCTCCCCCACTCTCCCTCTTTGTGCAATGCTGAACCCATGATCTTGCATGTATGTGCGACACAGATAGTCCAAGGCTCTGTGTTCCACAAGCAGACATAGAGATTACAAGGTCCCTATGGGTCCAACTCCATCCTGCCCCCTACTTTCTTGCTTAGGAAGGCAGCAGTCTGAGTTTTCTCCACTTCCTATCCCTCTTGGGGCAGTGGCTCAGCTTTTCCCAGCTGGTCTGTGGCCCTGGCCAAGAGCCTAAAGATTCTGTTGGTGCTGGAAGGAGGCCAGGACACCCTGTCTCCGGCTGGAAATGGGGTCTCTGAGATCTCAAAACGCTCCTGTTTCCCCCAGGACCTTTTTTATTTTTGTTTTGCAAAACTGGGGATTGAACTCAGGCCCTTGCGCTTGCCAGGGAAGCACTTATTCCACTGAGCCATCTCCTTCCCTTTCCCCAGGACCTGATTCAGCCAGAAGCAGTGCTGAGTCTTAGCTTGTCCGGGAGGCCCTGCAGCTCTGGGGCAGCAGCTGCCGAGCAGGGCCCTCTGCTGTGCTGTGGAAGGAGGGTTGTGAGGATCATGACAATGAGGAGGTACTCACAAGACATGCTGGGGGCTTGGGGGGAGCCATAAGGAGCTGAGAGCTCAGGAGACAGAGGCTCTGTAACACAGGGTCGGAGGCAGGGGCACCTCTCGCAGCACGATGACACCAGCTTGGTTTGTGCAGTTTGGAGCTGGAGTGGTATACAGTGAAGTCAGACATCTTGGTACACTCTTTTTTTTTTTTTTTTTTTTTTTGCAGAACCAGGAATCAAACTCAGACCCTTGTGTGTTTACCAGGGAAGTGCTTATTCTACTGAGCCATCTCCCCAGTCACATGGTACAGTCTTGTAACACCAGCAGTTTGAGAAGCTGAAGAAGGAGGTTCTGGAGTTTGAGTTCAGCCTGGGAAATTTAGTGATGGAGCAAGATGTAGGGTCTCAGTAATCCCTGGGAGAAAACAGTGAGATGACTCAGAACATAAAGACAAGAGATAACAGCTGGAGTCAGTTGGTGGACCATGCCTGACAAGCAAGGATCCCAGAATAACAGTAGGGGTGGTTATTTATACCTTTGCAAAGTTACAAGATACAAGGTTGCCTAGCAATTAATATCGCACAGTGTCCGGGCAGGATGTTTTTCTCAAGACTGAGGTAGTTGGACTGCTCTGGGCAATGAGGCCTCACCTTGCCCTCCCACATGGGACCAGTTGCAGCTTCAGCGGCTCCCAACAGTAAGACCCTTCCTCAAAGAAAAGTGCTAGGCATGATGGCACATACCTGTGATCGTAGCACTTGGGAGTTCAAGACAGGAGAATTTTGGTGACTCTGGGGCCAGCCTGGGCTATATAGTGAGCTCAGACCAACCTGAACTGCATACGGAAACCTTGTCTCAAACAAACAAAACAGAAGGGAATTAGCTCTGGGTTCAAATTCTAGTATAGCAAAAGTCAAAATAAACAAAACCAGCACAGCCTGCCCAGTGAGTGAGAATTTCAGGCCCACCACACTAGAGAGACCTTTCCCAGCATTCTCAACTCCTGTCCCATGGCCCCAGACCCAGCACAGCCCGCCCTGTGAGTGAGAACATCCACCACCCTTTTGGGAGCCCTGCAGTCCCTCTAAAGCCCAGGCCCAGTGAGCGTGTGAAAGAGTGTCTGTGCTCTCCTGCCCCCCCCCCCCATACCCTTCCACACCTAGCCTAGGCCTGGCATGCAGGCCTGGGGAGGAACTCTGCAGCTGAAGTCCTTGCATTGAGACTAGGGTCAAAACCACACAGCTAATCCAGAAGCAAGGCATTTTGTCAAAAGGGCACAATAGTCTCACCTCCAAGGACAGCAACAGGAAGGAGGTGAGCACAGCAGCCAGACCCAAGCCAGGCAAAACTACATGAACTAGAACTTGGTGTAACAGAACCTGAATTTCATAAGGTGCTAAGGTTAGAATTGCACCAAAACTCTACACCAAAAGTCAGAGATCAGAGCTATAAGTCATGACAAAAACAAGGAGCCAAATGCAATCTTAGGCCTCGAGCCCACCAATGATAAGTGCAGAGGACACTAGCTCAGCTAAAATGATTGAATTAACAGAGTCAGAAGCAAGGAAACAACATCAGAAAGATATAGAGGAATTCAGACCAGAATTAATGCCTGAAAGAAAAAAAGAAATTTTTGAATACATAGCTAGTAATGAATCAAATCCAGAAACATATGGGAGAAACCAATGCCCACCCAGAAAAAGCGCAGAGAACACTATTCCAGCTGAAACATATGAATTAACAGTGTCACAGGCAAAGAAGCAACAGCAAAAAAGTAAAGAGGAACTCAAAGCAGAAATAATTTCTGGAAAAAAAAAAAGAAATCTTTGAAACCATAGCATCAGAAATAGAGAGTCAATTCCAGAAATATATGGAGGAAACCCAATTTGGGAAAAACTTTACAGTAAAAGAATTAATAGCTACCTCTAACGAAGACACTGACAAAAAAAATAGAGTAGATTAGAAATATGACGGATTCCTTGAATGAGCAATACAGGAAAGAAATAGCTCAAATGAAGCAGAGTCAAAGAGATATAGAAGAATTTAAAATCTCAATCACGAATCTAAAAACCTTTTGAGTAAAAGCGAAGACAGAGTCTTAGATCTTGAAGATGCTGGTGCAGATAGTAAAAAGGTGAGAAAAGATCTCTTAAAAACAACTAGGATGAAGGAAAAAATAATCCATCATATGCAAGATGATGCCAAGATGAACAATATGAGACTAATAGGCATCAATGAGAAAGAAGGAGTCAACACAAATGATATAAAAAGAATATGGGCAGAAGTAATAGCAGAAAACTTCCCAAATATGAGGAAACAATCTAACATTCAGGTAACTGAAGCATACAGAATACCAAATAACTTCAACCCAACTAAAAACACACTGAGACATATAATAATCAAGATCCCAGAAATTCAACACAAGAATACTATACTGAAAGCTGCTAGAGAAAAGAAGCAGATCACATTCAAAGGAAAACCCATCAGAATTACAGCTGACTTCTCTTCACAAACCATGTAGGCAAGGAGATCATGGAGCAGAGCACTTCAAGTCTTCTATGAAAATAAATTCCAACCCAGACTACCATACCCTGCAAAACTCTCTTTTAAGTTTAACAGAGAAGTGAAATACTTCCACGACAAAGAACAAGTAAAGAATTTCATGAAGACAAAGCCATCCCTACACAGGCTACTGAAAGATGTTCTAGAGAGGGACCACAATGACCAGAACTCCACTAATGAGAACAGAAGGAACCCACTATTTAAACACAGGACAAAAAGAAGTAAACAACAGCAGGTAAATATTATGACAATCATAAGTCAACACATTTCAATTATAATCATCAATGTAAATGGACTCAATTCACCAATTAAGAGAAATAGACTGGCACAGTGGATTAGGAAACAAAACCCAACAATATGCTGTATACAAGAAACACACTTAACTCAAAAGGACATTCATAGGCTTAAAGTCAAAGGATGGAAAACAATACTGCATGCCCCAGCACTGCAGAAAAAAGCAGGGATAGCAATCTTGCTCTCAGATAGTCCCAACTTCAAACCAAGAATGATCAAATGAAATAAAGGCCACTATATACTGGTTAGGGGAAGAATTCAACAGGAAGAGGTAACACTCACAAATATGTAAGCACCAAACACGGGAGCACCCAACTATGTAAAACAAATCTTAATGGACATGAAAAAGCTAATATCCAATACCACAATCTTTTGGTCTTATTTTTACTATTTTCTTTTCTTTTTTTTTTTTTTTTTTT
>PVKA01053180.1:0-11357 GCA_004027165.1 Ctenomys sociabilis
AAAAGACTGTGGCTCACCACAGACTATTTCAAATTCTAAGGCTAACCCCCCAACACCTTTAAGCCCCAATCAGACTATCAGTTATTTTCCTTTGCCATAAGGCACTTTGCCATGAAAAGTTTTAAGAAATGTGGAATCTCTACAGATTTTCAAATATGTTGAATGAAAGCTAAAATGAAAAGGGATATCTGTATACTTCAAATATATAAAAATAGTCCACCTCACCAGAACACAGCATCTTTCCATTCTATCCCCTTTTTGTTTCTGTATCACAGTTCCCTCATCTATCCACTGCAAAAAATAAATCCAAATACAACACATATTCCCACTGCTGACAAACATCCTGAGTCAGAAAAACTTCATTTTCCCTGATTTTACTGTGATTAACCCTAAACTCCTCTACCTGTCCTGGCATCCCTGGGCTGGGCACCTCTGAAGACACAAGTATGAATCTGATATTATTGTTACCATAGGAAAAAAAACATAGTCATGTAAAGGCTCCCACTATCCATTCTTAAATTATTTTATAATATGATAATTGAATTAATAAAGTCAAAAATGCTGTAGAAGCAGGAAGGAAGAAGGGAAAGATGATCAGAAAAATTTCTTAAATGAAACAACATTGAGGGCTCCATTCACAGAGTCTCTGCAGGGTCTTTCTCTTAGGTGAAATCCTGTTGTTCTTTGGACATTCCTCTGCCTAGCTGCCTGGCTGCCTCCTTCCTCATGCTTTTTCCTCATCCCAGACCACAGCATCTTCACTGTCTGCATTTTACTCACAGCTCACACAGTATCCTAGTTTTTTAAATTATTTTATCATTGCACCAAAACTTTCTGAACATTTGCCCTCAGATGCCCTTGCATGTTTCTTATGATAATGCTCCCAAGTACTTCGTTTTATTACTCTCTACTCTACTCTGAGGCCCAAAGAGAGTAAAACACTGGCCAAGATACAGATGTGCTGAGTTTAAAGCCAAATCAATCTACAGTCTTGAGAGCCCCAGGCCCACCACACTGGAGAGACAGATCCCGGTGGTCCCAGGTCCCATCCCACGACCCAAGACCCACCACAGCTCAGCCTGTGTGTGAGGGCTCCAGGCACGCCGCGCTGGAGGCACCTTTCCCAGCCTTCTCCAGTTCCATCCCAGGGCCCTGGACCCAGCACAGCTTGGCTGACCCAGCACAGCCTACTCGGTGAATAAGAACATCCACTATCCTTTTAGGAGCCCAGTGAACCCACCAAAGCCCAGGACCGCCCACCTTGAGAGTGACCTGCCTGAGACACGAGGGCCTACTCCAGCAACTTTCCGGATCCTCGCCCCAAAGCCAGCCAAGATAGTGGGAATTTTCACTACTTGCTCTGCATCCAGGTTCCTGCTCACCTGACCAGGGAAACCAACAGAGAGGAATCACAGGAGCTGCAGCAAAAAGGAACTGAACACAACAGCTAGATCCAGGTCAGGCATAACTGGATAATCTCAAACTTAATAGACTAGCAACTGAATCTCATTACACGCTAAGGTTATAGCTACACCAAAGCTCTACACCAAAGGTCAGTGCTATACAAAATGATAAAGACTAGGAGAAAAATGCAATCTCAGGCCTTGAGTCAGTGCAGAGGACACTAGCTCAGCTGAAATGAATGAATTAACAGATACAGAAGCAAAGGAACAATAGCAGAAAGGTATAGAGGAACTCAGATGAGAAGCAATTCCTGAAATAAAAAGGGAAATATCTGAATACATAGCATCTGAAATAAAAAATCAAATGCAGAAACATCAAGGGGAAAACCAATGCTCACCCACAGCAAGTGCAGAGAGCACTATTCCAACTAAAATGTATGAATTAACAGCGTCTGAAGCAAAGAAACTACAGCAGAAAGGTCATGAGGAACTCAAAGCAGAAATAATTTCTGAAATCAAAAAAGAATTCTCTGAAAAAAATGAATTCTTTGAAATCATAGCATCTGAAATAAAGAAACAAGTCCAGAAACATACAGAGGAAACCCAACTTGGAAGAAACTGCAGAAAAAGAATTAATAACTACCTCTAAAGAAGATATGAATAAAAAAATAGAGGACATCAGAAATATGACAGATTCCTTGAATGAGCAATACAGGAAAGAAATAGAACGCATGAAACAGAGTCAAAGAGATATAGAAGAACTAAAAATACCAATCACAAGTCTAAAAAATCATTTGAGTGAAAGTGAAGACAGAGTTTCAGATCTAGAAGACACTGGTGCAGCCAGTGAAAAGGTGAGAAAAGATCTCTTAAAAACAATGAGAGCTGGGCATGGTGGTGCGTGCCTGTAATCTCAGCACTCTGGAGGCTGAGGCAGGAGGATTGTTCTGAGTTTGAGACCAGCCTGAGCTACAAAGTGAGCTTAAGGCCAGCCTGAACTGCATAGTGAGACCCTGTCTCAAAAAGAAAAAAAAAAAAAAATGGGGATGCAGGAAAAAAAAAATCGATCACCGGCAAGATGATGCCAGGATGTACAATGTGAGATTAATTGGTATCAGTGAGAATGAACGAGTCAATACAAATGACATAAAAAGAATTCAGGGAGAACTAATCACACAAAAATTCCCAAATATGAGTAAACAATCCAACATTCAGGTAACAGAAGCATACAGAATACCAAATAACTTCAACCCAAGTAAAAACACACCAACACATATACTAGTCAAGATCCCAGAAATCCAACAGAAGAATAATATACTGAAAGCTGCTAGAGAGAAGAAGGAGCTGACATTCAAAGGAAAACCCATGAGAATTACAGCAGACTTCTCTACACAAACCATGAAGGCAAGGAAAGCATGGAGCAGAGTTCTTCAAATCCTGCACTGAAACAAATTCCAGCCCAAACTACTATACCCTGCAAAACTCTCTTTCAAGTTTGAAGAAGTGAAATACTTCCATGACAAAGAACAACTAAAGAATTTCATGATGATAAAGCCATCCCTACACAGGCTGCTGAAAGATGTTCTAGAGAGAGACCACAATGACCAGAACTTCACGAATGAGAATGGAAGGAACCCACTAGACAGGACAGACAATTAAACACAGGATAGAAAGGAGTAAACAACAGCAGGTAAATATCATGACAAACATAAGTCAACACATTTCAATTATAACCATCAATGTAAATGGACTCAATTCACCAATTAAGAGAAATAGACTGGCAAGTGGATTAGGAAACAAAATCCAACAATATGCTGTATACAAGAAATACACTTAACTCAAAAGGACATTCGTACCCTCAAATTCAAAGGATGGAAAACAATACTACATGCCCCAACAGCTCAGAAAAAAGCAGGAGTAGCAATTCTGTTCTCAGACAGTCTCAACTTCAAACCAAGGAGAATCAAATGACACAAAGAAGGCCAATATATTGGTCAAGGAAAAATTTCAACAGCAAGAGGTAACACTCATAAATATCTATGTGCCAAACACAGGAGCACCCAACTATGTAAGACAAATCTTAATGGACATGAAAAACCTAATATCTAAGAACACAATCTTAATAGGAGAACTTAACACCCCCTTATCTCAAAAAGATAGATCAACCAGACAAAAAATTAGCATGGAAGTAGAAGAACTGAACCACAACTTGGAACAAATGGATTTGCTAGACACATACAGAGTGTTCCACCCAACCACAGCCGAATATATACATTTTTTTCAGCTGCACATGGGTCATTTTCCAAAATAGACCACATACTAGTCCAGAGGTCATGCGTAAGTATATGCAAGAAAACAGAAAGTACCCCATGCATACTATCTGACAACAGTGCAATGAAACTGGAACTAAATGAACAAAAAAAAAAGCAGAAAAACCCACTAAATTAATGGAAATTAAACAATACCCTACTTAGCAATCAATGAGTCACAGAAGAAATAAAACAAGAAATTCGACAATATCTACAATTCAATGAAAATTCAACCACAACTTATTGGAATTTATGAGATGCGATGAAAGCATTTCTTAGGGGGAAATTCATAGCTATGAACTCACACATTAGGAAAACATAATGGGAACAAATAAAGACCCTAATGTTGCACCTCCAACAACTAGGAAAAGAAGAGCAAACGAAACCCAGAGTGCAAAGACGGGAAGAAATCATAAAGACTAGAACAGAAATTAATTCAATTGAGATGAAGAAAACAGTTCAAAGAATCCACAAATCAAAAAGTTGGTTCTTTGAAAGACTAAATAAAGTTGATAAGCCTCTAGCCAACCTCATCACAAAAAGGAAAGAAAAAATTCAAGTACATGCAATAAGGAATGAAAAGGATAAAATCACCACAGACCCAGTGGAAATTCAGAAGATCATCAATAGTTACTTCGAGAATCTTTATGCTAAAAGAATAGAAGACCCAGAAGAAATAGACAGATTCCTCAAAAGGTACAAATTACCAAAACTGAAGCAAGAAGACACAACAACTCTCAATAAGTCAATAACAGCCAAAGAAATATGAAACGAAATAAAAGACCTAAAGACAAAGAAAAGTCCAGGTCCTGATGGATTCACAGTTGAATTCTACAAGAAATTTATAGAAAATATAATCCCTATACTCCTCAAACTTTTCAATGAAATAGAAAAGGAAGCAGTCTTCCCAAAATCACTTCTGGAGGCAAATATTATACTGATTTCAAAACCAGGGAAACACACAGCTTTTTTTTTTTTTTTTTTTTTTTTTGTCTTTTTGAGACAGGGTCTCACTATGCAGTTCAGCCTGGCCTTAAGCTCACTTTGTAGCTCAGGCTGGTCTCGAACTCACAACAATCCTCCTGCCTTAGCCTCCCCAGTGCTGGGATTACAGGCAGCACACAGCTTTTAAAAAGGAGAACTACAGGCCAATCTCCCTCATGAACATAGATGCAAGAATACTCAGTAAGATCCTAGCAAATAGAATACAGCAAATCATCAAGATCATACACCATTACCAGGTAGAATTCATCCCAGGGATGCAAGGATGGTTCAATATTTGAAAATCTATAAATGTAATACACTATATTAATAGACTGAAATCTAAAAACCACATGATCATCCCAATTGGTGCAGAGAAAGCTTTTGACAAAGTCCAACACTTACTCATGTGCAACGTCCTACAGAAAACAGGAAAAGATGGACTCTACCTTAACTTGATAAAAGCCATCTATGACAACCAAAAAGCTAATATAATCCTTAATGGGGAAAAACTGAAATATTTTACTCTTAAATCAGGTACAAGACAAGGATGTCCTCTATCACCCCTCCTATTCAATATAGTTTTGGAATCATTAGCAACAGCCATGAAACAAGAGGGAGAAATAAAGGGAATAAGAATAGGTAAAGAAGAAGTTAGATTACCACTATTTGCAGATGACATGATACTTTACTTGGAAGACCCCAAAAATGCCACCGAGAAAATACTAGAACTGATACGGAAATTCAGTAGCATAGCAGGATACAAAGTTAATACTCAAAAATCAATAGCATTCCTCCACACAGATAACAAGCACACTGAAAGGGAAACAATAGAAACAATACCTTTTATAGTACCACCGAGGAAAATTAAATGCCTTGGAATTCACTTAACCAAGAAAGTCAAAGATCTTTTCACAGAAAATTACAACATGCTAACAAATGAGATTATAGAGGATTTCAGAAAATGGAAAGATATTCTCTGCTCCTGCATAGGAAGAACCAACATCGTGAAGATGGCCATACTCCCAAAATTGTACATATTTAATGCAATCCCTATCAAACTGCCACCAACATACCTCCCAGACATAGAGAAATCATTCCTAAAATTTATTTGGAACCACAAACAACCTAGAATAGCAAAGGCAATCTTGGCCAATAAAGACAAGGCAAGAAGCATCACAATTTCTGACTTGAAATTATACTACAAAGCCACTGTGATAAAATCAACATGGTATTGGCAACGAAATAGACCTGAGGATCAATGGAATAGAATAGAAGATGCAGAGGCATCTACAATCACACTCAGCCATCTGATCTTTGACAAAGGTGACAAACAAGCTTACTGAAAGAAAGATAGCCTCTTTAACAAATAGTGCTAGAAAACCTGGCTTTCTTCATGCCAAAAACTAAAACTTGCCCCAGCTGTATCACCATGAACTAAGCTAAAATGGATTAAAGATCTAAACATTAAAAGGGAAACACTCAATCTCCTTGAAGAGAAAGTAGGAGGAACTCTTGAAGACATAGCGGTAGGTAAAGAGTTCATGAACAAACATATATTTGCACGGGAAACACTTGAAAGAATTAAAAACTGAAATCAACTCTTGTTGAGAAGTTTTTGCTAAAAGAAATTGTCAACAAAGTGAAAAGACAACCCACAAATTTTGAAAACATCCTAACTAATAAGCAATCAGACAAAGGTCTGCTGTCTAGAATGTATAAAGAACTAAGATATAACATGGCCCTCAAATTTAAGGACCCAATTCAGAAATGGGCATCTGAGATGAATACACACTTCCCAGAGGACGAAACTAAAGAAGCAGATAAACATATGAAAAAATGCTCCACGTCACTAGTCATCCGTGAATTGCAAACAAAAACAACAATGAGATACCATCTCACTCCAGAAAGAATGGCTATCATAAGGAATCAACCAACAACAAATGTTGGAGAGGATGTGGGAAAAAGCGACCCCTTCTGCACTGTTGGTGGGAATGTAGACTGATACAACCATTGTGGAGGTCAGTGTGCAGACTCCTCAAAAGAGTAGGACTACAAATCCCATTCAAGCCGGCTATACTCCTACTGGGAATTTTCCCAAAGGAACTGAAATCATTATATCATAGTGATATAGATATAGATATAGATATAGATTTATAATGTTTATAGCACAATTTGTGATAGCAAAATCTTGGAAACAACCAAGATGTCCGTCACATGAGGAATGGTTGAAAAAGATGTGGTATTTCTATATAATGGAGTATTACTAAGCTATAAAGAATGATAAACTTGAAGCATTTAGATTGAAGTGGATGCCACTTGAACATATACTCATAAGTGAAATTAACCAGACACATATGTGCAAATATCGTATAGTCTCCCTAGTGTAAGAAGACAAAAGAAGAAATACAAATAGAAATGTACAACAACAACTAAAGACAATTGAGTCAGATAGTTAGGACAAACTGAATGGCATATGCTGCAGGGTACTAATCAGCTTTTCTTTGGGATGGTTAACAACCTAAGTTCACAGATCAAAATGGGAGAAATAGAAGAGCCGCAAGGCCAGCCAACATTTTGGCCCTGGCCTTTCAAGGTCAGTGAAAACTCAGAGCATAGAAGAACCTGTACTCTATCATCATGAAACTCAGTTGTGCCCCAAATATTCTGATCAAGGAGATTATGGAGCCACAGAGGAAGGAGATTGATGATCTATAGTGTGCCTGAGGAGAGTCACATGGAGAGAAAACTTTCTCTCAGGCTCTCATACAGAGCAAACTGGTCAAGCATTGGCCATCACTCATCCACATGGATGACACAAAGGATCTACAGAGTAAGGTACAGGATTACAAGATAAACCCTAAGGGGACATCACTGACCTCATCAGAAACAAAAGCTACATCTTTCGGGATATAGGTCTTGATCTATCTCGGTCTTAACCATCCAGCAGCAAAGTATAAAAATGAGGTATGTAACGTGGGGCCATAATAATAAGTTGAGCTGTAAATGGCTATAGTCAACAACTTCAGATAACTCACTATTATTGTGGAATGCTGCACTGTGTTGGATTGTGTCACTGAATTTAGGCACCTAAATTGGTTTAATGACAATAGAGTGATCATCTTTAACAGGTCTAGAAAAAAAAAGGGGGAGTATACACAGGAAGAATCATGATGTGTGTGTATAAACAGTACAGTTAGGATAAATATGCTGTGCTTCTGCATAATTCTATGAGAAGCAAGATTTGCACTAATAGTGGTTGGACAAGATATTATGTTGGCTTCTAGTACTGGGGAGATAACAAGGTAGAGGATGTTAATTGTTCAATCTGTGATATAATTCAGCTGTAGAGAAATAAGATAGGTATATAACTGCACTCTCTTCATTCATTGATTAAAGACATTTGCCAAAATGATGCCTGTAAGTATAATATCATGTATGCACTTTGTATGACACCAAAACATTATGAAAACATTTTGCAATGTATTGATTTGTTGAATCTGTCCCATTAATTTGTCTTGAAACTGTCTCATTGTTCTTCAATAAATATAATAATAAAAAAATAAAAATCTACAGTCTTCCCACTGCATCCACTCTCCACACACCCAGAACTACCACCAAAAGGCATCCCACTGCAGGTATTTGACATGTGTATTTCACAAAGGAATTACCAACATCTTGTGCAGCTACTAAACTATTTGATATTATGTCTTGATGATGAAATTATGAATTTTTAAATATTTTTCTTTCTACCTTCAGGTTTTAAAAAATTCTTAATATGAAGATCTATTATTTATAAAATGGAAACTGTGTTTTATTTATTTATTTCTACTGAAAGCAATATCACACAGAAGAAGATAATAGAGAAATCCATGTTAGGAGATGGATGAGGAGGATGAAAGGAAGGATTAAGAAAAAGAAAAAAAGAGCAGCCAGAGATAGATAAAAGTTTCTATGGTTTATGTCTAGATGTCCCCCAAAGCACCATGCAGTCATGGAGGTGGGGGGCTTTTCAGAGGTGTTGAACCTAGAGGGTATGATACTGATTAGGGTGAGTACTTAGTAGAGCACTCCACTGATTGGTTTGGCATAGTTCTCACTAGGATTAAAGGTGTGAGTGCTACATCTACCCTAGGGTGGGTAGCCTGCATATAACATTAGGGACAGAAAAAGTCTTGTCTCTACTCTTCCTGCTTTTGTTGTCTTCCACTGCCATGAACTGTTGACCTCTGCCATGTGCCACCTTGCTTTGGGGCCAGCTGAGTATGGACTGAAATCTCTACAAATTGTGAACTAAATAAACCTTTTCTTCTTTTAGCTTTGGGTATCAGTTATTTTGTCTCAGCAATGAGAAAAGTAACTAAGACAGAAGCATGGCATTGTCAGGAAAAGATCACAAAACCTAATCTCAATGTCCTACAAAATTTAAAAGACTCAGAAACAGTGTCTAGAAACTTCTAAAGCCAGGAGGCATCTGGTAGCCAATGAAACTGGAGAAATATAAGACAAGCAAGGCACTCAGCCCATGCAAATCACTCAACCAAGCAACCGCTGGGTTAACAGAGCCTCTGAGTTCCCAATGTGCAGTGTGCTAAGGAGGGTGACCACCAGTGGGGCTAGGCCCTGCCATCAGATATAGAAACAGCTCTCACTTATGGTGATGGCAGTGGTGCTATCAGCCCTCTGAGTTTGGGTGCAAGGCCCCCACCCCATTGGGCTCAGTGCAGTCCACCTGGCAAAGCTGGAATATGTGCACTGGCCAGAGTGGGCTGCCAGAAGCCAATCAGCCAGGGGAAGAATCATGATAATGCTGCCCTTGTGGAATCCCTGCTTTCTATCACAGGCCTGGAGGATGAGAACAGGAGGCAGCACTTCCTGCCACTTTGACAAGGAGCACTTTTCTGGGAAGGTTTGTAACCTTCCTGCCACAGTCCTCCTGCTCTGATCCAGGCAGCTAGAAGAAGCCATCTCAAGCTAGAGATCCACCAACAGGAAACTACATTTGACATTTTTAACTCTTCTTTGATTTCCACTCTGTTCTGTGAGGTCATTTTCAAATTCCATGTGAGTTCATTAAGTGCTCCTAACCTATTAGAAGGTGAAGGGAGGAAAAATCAGTAATTTAAACAAGTCAAATTATTCCTTTCTTCTGTAGCTGCTACATCAAAGGGCTGAGAGATTTAGTCTTCACTGTCATTTCCCAGGAGCTGGTTATCACAGAGAAAAAGGGTTTTATTTTGGGCGAAAAGAGAGAAGTCAGTAAATACATCAATTTATTCTTCTAGGTAGCTAATGCCAGGGGCTAAATGTAGATAAGATTATCCAAAACTAAAAGTGCAGCAGGGATAGCCCATCTCACAGTTTATTTCTAATAGTCCATAATTACAGATTAAAAAGAACTTCAACCCTGTACATGTATGAAAAGAAAGGGCATTGTTAGAAAACTCACTTGAGAGAGTATCTGCAACATTCCATGAAGCAAGTTGAGAGAAAAAGAAAACCTTGTATATATCGATATGTCATCAGAAGTAGTCCTGCTGGCCAAACAGATGCACAGCTCAGAGTCATCATTAATCCCTTCTCCTGTGACCTCAGCAACACAAGCTGCTCTCCGCTCAAGCCACACAGAGCCTGTCACAGTGAGTTAGCCTGGACCTCCTGAGAAGATGCCCTCTGATCACAAGGATAAGACAAGAGATATGTCACACTACCCCAGTGCTTGTGACACAGAAAAGAAGCTCTCTGCACATGGCAGCCTCTGTCCTTCCCTCTGGTGGCAGTTACAGAGGAAAGTCTTTGTATTTCTAAAGACATTTTTTTATACCAAAAGTGAAACACATCCTTCTACACAGGCCTGGCTCTGGGAATTAGCCTGAGCTGTCAAATCCACCCAAGGGGCCATCTGTGTGCTATCACTCTGCCTGAGGTCCCTCCTGCATCTCTCTCCTTACCTCCAAGTGACACTTCTGCTAATGACTGCTCTTCAGGGGCACTCATTTGTCATCCTGTTTTTGTGTCCTTTTGTCCACCTCCCTTTCCCACTTCTCATGGTGAATGTACTATGATGCTATGCCTCCCCCAGAAGTAGGTGCCCCAGGACAGAGGCAGCACCATCTTTACCCAAAACAAAACAAGGTGTGATGCCTATGTGCAGTGATTTTAAAGTTGTACCCATATTAACTCAGACTGCCCTATCTCGAAGTCTGAAATCTGCTATTCATGATGATTTGCAGAATACAACACAGTCAAATGTATGCTTATAAAATTCTACAAATAGTACATAAAGTAGTTATTAGAGTGAGATGGTTTATTGTCTCAGCTATACTTGATGACTACATAGAACTCTAATAGAGGGAAGAACAAGGAAACATTCAGAATTTCAGTCCAGTCCAGAAAAGTACTGATCCAGCCCAGCTCCTTCCAGCCAGTCTTCCCCAGTGCTCAGAGCCATGAAAGGAGGCTGAAAGAACCTCTATATGCAACAACAACATTTTATAAGTCTTATATTTAAATATAATATAACACTCTTTCCAGCCTTGCCTGTTTGTTGTAATCCCTGGCCATTTCCCATCTGAAACCAGTGTAGCACTTCCTGGAAAACTTTAGTCTCCCCCCTCCAGCCACTCACTCACTGACAATTGCACAAGTGTTCTCAGATCCATCT
>PVKA01053181.1:0-11351 GCA_004027165.1 Ctenomys sociabilis
GCTGGAAATCTAAGTTTGTTCTTTTCTGCAAACGTCTTTTCTCTAATAGGTCTGTCAACACACTTCCATCCTATTTCCATCTTGTCAGAAATTTAGCATAATATCACCTTCTCAGGTTCCATAATTCTCAGAGTTCACTCATTTTTCTTAAAAATATGAGTGCATATTATTACTTTAAAGGGATCTCAGCATACCAACAGAACCCCATGAGGCAGCCTTTAGAGAATTGTTTTTCAGATGTGTGAATGTTCAGATCTTCAAGTGGACGGTGCAAATGAAAAGTGACAGAGATGTCATCTGTCCTCAGAATCCTCACTAGAGAGACTCTGGCTTATCTGAAGAGCTAGAAGCTCCTATGAGGAAAAGAAACAAGCAGAACAAGGTCCAACATCAGTCTTCCTGCCACTTGCACAGCATGTTTCTCACACAGACTCCTCCACCTACCCTTGCCTTCCTGCCTGCAGTGCCATCCTGCTCCCCTCTGCTTTTCAGGAGTCTGCTGCACTAGGCAAGAGGGTGGGAAGAAGTGGGGATGGGTTGCCCTGCAGAAATAACTACAGTGGCAGAGGACTGGGAAATGCTTGATCTATAGAAAGAAGCTCTGAAAGTGGAAGCAGACACCTGCTTACAATGGGAAGTGGATATTCCAATTCACCCTTAATTCTATTTGCATAAATCTAAGGTTGTCTACCAACAGAAGTATGTAATTTCTATCAATAAAAGTATTGTATGCTAGGAACACCTACTGGAGTGAGCTAAAGGAAGCTGCCTATTTGTTCTAAGTTCTTCTATGGAACACACTCTCTCTCACATGAACTACCCACAGTGTAATATATTGGAGGAGTAATGGAATTCTGTCCATTTTGTTCACCTGTAAAGAGACTCTTTGTATCATTTGCTTTAGGGGCTGCTGGGGTTGAGTCTAGGGGTCAAGTGTGATATAGAATGCAAAGCCACTTGTGAATACCATAGTGGTCTTCACATGCTTCTCACACATATCATTGAGCAGGAGAAAACATCTGTCCATGTCTCTGAACTTTCCAATCCTTGACCTCTTTCTGCTGGCACTTATCTCCTTTTGCTTGAAGATACATTCATTTAGATGTAGGCACTTTTACTTCAAACATGTTTTCTCATCCTAAAGACTTTAGCTTACACAAAATTGCACAGTAAAAATAACAGACTTCTGAGAAAAAAAAAAAAGATTGGGGTAGGCCATTGAAAATGTAGAGAACTTTGTATTCAAAGCTTTAAAAACTCAAAGTAAATTCTAACCCAAATGAAATGCCAGCGCAGTTAATTCCCCAGGCGTTTTCATTCTGCCTTATGGTCAGCCCTTCCCTTGCAGCCCTAACTCCTCATGGACCAGGTGGCAGATCCTGAGTACATCTGATTCTGGTAGAGACCATTTTCATCACAATTAAAGATCAGAGCCATATGGAGCCTTCTTCACTGATGCAATCAATGTTCCAACAGAAAGGGAGACAGCCTCCCAGGGTCCTCGTGTGCACTCGCAGCCTTCTAAGCAGACAGCACAAAGCATGTGGTTCTTACAGCCATCAGTTGCAATAAACTTCTCACTTTTTTCAGTTTTTTATATACTCTTAAATATATCTACTTCCTATTGTGGTAGGAGGTATTCAATTTCTCTAATTTTCCCTACCAACACCACACACTGAAGGGCACCAATAAAAACATTAAATGACTTGGTCCTAAGTAGCTATATCAGCACAGTTAAATAATTCTTTGGATTAAGGACAAAGAATAACCCATTATCCAAGAAATAAAATAAAGACCCAGAAATCCTGGGAGGGAAAGCCTCATGTACCTTGAGCACAAAGTTTTCCTCTGCTTGGAGCTTCAGGTCCACAATTGCCTTCCTCACCAAAGCCTCAAAGTTCAGGTCTCTCCTCCGGGGCACCTCCAGGGCAGGAAAGAGGTCCCCAATCAGGCCCATGAATACAGGCATGTCATCAGTCACGATCTTGGGGACGTTGAAGTCTCGCAAGGAACGCATCAGCACTTGGTCCTCAGGCCTGTCAGGGTCTCCTCGCTTTAGTGACCCTGCTACCACGAGTACAGACTTGATGGCCCGCAGGCCCCAGTCATAGTGATCCTGTAGTGGAAAGGGCAATGCAGGTTAGACCAAAGCTGCTGCGGTGCAGAGTACCACATGCTTGGGGACAAATGATAAATAAAGCACCTCACAGGTTATTCTGGAGGCTGGGTAGAGAGACCTGGGAGGTGGCAGCAGACTTGGAAAATCTGACCACAAAATTCTAGTCCCTTGTCTGCAATTATCTACTTTTCCAATTGTGAGTGCAATAAAGCAAACACAAACCACTCAAGGGACCCACAGCAGAGTGCTGGGGGAGGTGGGGAATTGGTTCAGACTGTAAAGCCCAAACTCAGGCTTATGTCCATGTCCCCGCTCTGCCACTTGCCTTGTAGAAGATCATTATTCAGATAATTCTACAAAGGGAAAAACTGCTGTGCAATGAAGCCAAAAGGTATGGCCATTGAACCTGAGGATGTAGATCATGTTTTTCTGAAGGAAAGGTATTACAGAAAGTCTGGAGGAGTAAAGTTCAGTCAGGCACAGTTGAGAAAGAAGTGGGGAGAGGATATGTACTGGCTCTGTATGACAAGAAATTCAAGGAAGACAAATGCCTGTGCAGCACAGAACCCTAAGGACAGAGCCATAAATGCTCAGCTATAGGGATAACTATAGGCAAACTGATCACTATGCAACTATTGGCAGGGACGACTTTGTTGGCCTTTACCTTAATACCAGTGAGGAGTACATTAAAACAATTCCTCTGGATGCTAGCTATAGAATGGATTAGAGGACCTGGAGTATAGTTGCAGAAAGTAGCATAGAGGCAGATGCACTACTTTAAATGGAGATGCAAGTGTTGGAACTAAGAGGTGACAGTGAATATGAAAAGAAAACGAGACATTTGAAAAGTATGTAGAGTATGGAACCAACCTCCGTTCGTAAGCAAATGATGGTTTTGTGGAAAATGCAATGCATGAAGAATCAGTCAGAGTTAGATGGGGAGAACAGATTCAAATATGCTGAGCTGCTTTTCTAAGCAACCAGAGAGACCTGTGGCTTGCAGCATTGATTGCACAGGTTTAGAGTTCAAAAGAGATTGGGGATAGAGCTGTTAAGAGTGGAACTCAACTGAAGTCAGTGGTGGTTATTGAACCTGAGGATGTAGAGGACCAAGAGAGGATACAACATGAAAGAAAATATGAGGACATTGCCTTTTCTCCCCTCTTGAACAGATATCACAGAGGTGAGAGAGCCTATGTTGTGGTAGGAAAGGTTATTAGATCTAGATGACCCCATGAGGAAAGTGAAACTGAGTGGGAATAGCCCAAGAAAACTTCTCCATTGTCCTGACCATCATGAAGTTTCCCAAGGCACATGCCCTGCAGATGCTTGGCTGCGAGGTGCCCCATGATGGGACCAACCTTAGGCAAAAGCCACATTTGAGGCCAAGCAGTAAAGGAAGACCAGGGGCTAGTTAAAACTAATTCTCTTTCCTACTCCCTCTCCATGTCCTATCCCTTCAGGTAGAAACTATGTACTCCAGGGCTTTTTCTTGGTGGGACATTAGTGTCTGTGGAATGTTGCTAAATATTATAGTAAAAAGGGGTTCTGATCCAAAAATTTTAATACAATTTTTTTAAAATTAAAGAATGAAAATAGTAGGAACAAAACATTAGAAATGGTAGAAGAATTTGGCTAAACAAAATGATGGGAATTGAACAATGGTTGTTATATTGCATAATGTCTTCAAATTAGTTGTTTAAGTTACCAAATATAAACTTGTAAAATTGGTAAAATAGAAAAATGGAAGCTATAAGAAATTGAAAAGGAAAAGAAAAATTTCAGCATTAATTACTCCTTTCTATTGCAGAACTACTTAGAACCTTTCTTCTTAAATTCTTTCTTTCTTTCTTTCTTTCTTTCTTTCTTTCTTTCTTTCTTTCTTTCTTTCTTTCTTTCTTTCTTCTTTCTTTTAATTCTAGGTTTGAACTCAGGCTTTCATGGTGAGCTGTATCCCTGGTCCTTTTTTATGTTTTATTTTGAGACAGGTTCTCACTACATCCCTGAGTTTGCCCAAGCTGGATTTGAACATGTGATCCTCTCACCTAGCTTCCCAAAGTGCTGGCATTATAGACTTGTGTCAACACTCCCGCATGTCTGCCATGACTCATAGGAGAAAGGTCTAATGCATGGGCCAGAACCCTCACAGAGCTGGGTGCATAGCATGCACTTGGCCACTAATCTCCCTGAAGTTCCTACCTGTTTGGAAAGCAGCTCTTTGCACAGTTTGTAAAGGGTGATGAACTTTCTGGCTAATAGCCGGGCATCAATGAATCCTTCTGCCACCAGCATGATCTCACAGATCAACTCAAAGTCTGGGACAACCATTGCACATGGCCTGTGTACAGGAGCAGAGGGTGAGTTCATCAGTTTCCCACTCACAGAGTTGAAGGGGAGAATGGAGAACAAGAGCTACTGGATGACAATCATCAACAAGGCATCTGCAAGTACAAGAACTCATGAAGGGAACTTTACAGTCATCTTCTCATTTGAGACTTCCAATTTCAAGGTGAGTTAAACAAGAATAAAGGATGTATGTTCTTACCCAAGGTGGTGGACCATGATACCAAATGGAATGGAGTTAGGGCCCTACCTTCAGCTCACATCTTGTAACTTGAGGCTGGAGTGTTGCACAAAAACTGTACATTAGTAAAGCAAATTGTCTAGAATAAATTAGAGGGGCCCGGGGCATAGTTCAGTAGAATAAGCACTTGCCTGGTAAGCGTAAGGGCCCGAGTTCAATCCCTGGTCCCACCAAAAAAAAAAAAGAATAAATTAGAAGCTAATGTTTAGCAGCTGGATTTCTCTGCGTGGCCACAAGAGACTGAGCTTCTCTAGGCTATCTTTAAGGTGTGTGTCTCCCCTGAAACCTGGACACTCAGGTATTATCCTGTATTTATTTGCATAGAAATGTATATTTCTAATATTGAGGTCTAAGGTAGGTACCTATTAACCTGTCTTGACATAAAATGGGATATATAAGAACATATGAGGGAAAGTTTTTCTGTATAGAAGTATTGACTGATTTTTCCTTTCCTTTAGTACTAACAACATTTGATTTTAAAGATTTATTTTCTTATTAATTTATTAGGTATGTAATTGGCATATAATATATTTCTTTATTCACATTTTTATGCTTGTATAAAAATTAAAAATCATTTTATTTATGCCCATATTGCTGCCTGAAATATTTTGCATTGCACTCAACTGCAAAGAAGCTGGCAAATACTTAGATCCTCAAAATTACTTGGCAACCTGAACATTAGGTTGCATGCACTCATCCAACAGAATACAATGTGACCATGAAAAATAATGTTGTAGAAGCAAAGCTATTAAATAAAACAAGAAAACATTAATTAATGAATGCAGGATACTAAACAATACAGAACTGGATCCCAGTTTTGAAAAAGAAACGTTCAGCTCACACACTACTGGGAGGAAAATGATGAGAAGTTACACTGATTATCGGTGGATATTGGACCAGTCTAACTGTGGGTTCACACTATAGTTCTAATGTTTACCAGCTGGACTGCTAGCTAATTCTAGTAACGAGGGTCCTACTGCACAAACTTTGTTGACTCCATCTGTCAACAAAGGGAAAAACCAATAGTATCTCCCTCAGAGTCTTTGTGAGAATGCAAAAATAGATTTTGTATTTGTGGTTCTAAAAAAATATTTTTCTGTCCCCTGTCCCCAAATATTCTTCTGTGGCTATGTGACTAGACTGAAAGTTTGTGTTCTCCTAAATTTGGATGTTGGAAGCTTAACCCTAGTGAAGGCATTTGGAGGTGGGGCCTTTGAGTGGTAATTAGGATATGAGGGTGGAGCCCTTGTTATTGGGATTAGTCCTTTGTAAAGAGAAACCAGCAAGCTCATCCACTGCTTCTGACCATATGAAGACACAAGAGAAGTTGGCCATCACCAGGTTGTCTTCATCCAAACCTGCCCATACTAGCACCCTGAGCTCAGACTTGTGGCCTCTCAAACTGTGAGAAATAAATGCCTGCCTGAGGTTAGGATACCTAGCTTATGGTACTTTGTTATATCAATCTGAATGGTCTAACAATTCCTTTTAAATGTAGGGGGGGTAAACAAGAGAACTAACTTTTACCTGGGTGATAGCATACCTGTATTACTGTTTGCCACTCAAAGCTTAGTTTTGCGTGAAAAGCAAAGTTGTAGAAGCATTCTGTGGCAGTTTAGACATCTTATTAACACCCCAGCATTTCTCAGTTAAAGCAGGATGTGCCTGATGGAGGAATTGGCCACACTATTTGTGGGACATAAGAACTTGCCACAATGGGGTGATTAAAAATGAGGGACTAATGTACACCGTCCGCTGCCCTCTGGGGATCCTAAGAGCCTGTGAAAGCATCTACTCCTCCTGCCTAAGAGACAGCACCGTGTGTCTCAATCCAAAGAAACGCAACAACAGCTTTGTTGTAGCTCCTCACAATCTCTTTTAAGTAAAAGTTTAAGAAACAGAAAATCAGAAGGCAGGGCGCACCTTTCAATGTTCTCTTTGTTGTACCAACTTTGCTTTTCAGAAAGAGTACACATTCTAGCTTCTGCTAGAGACACCATTTGTGTTTTCTCACCAAAATAAAGAGGTGTGTGGGGAGGCGGGATTAAAAAAAAAAAGGAATTGAGAATATGCCATGTACACGTACCGACTCCCTGTGGTGAATGCAAACATAATGTACTGCAAACGCATACCGATAAAAAGTTAAAGAGTAAAGAAGATTTGAAAACATAACAATCTGCATGTGCGGCAAGGGTGAAATAAAAGAGGTGTTCCTGTATGTTGCTACTGTGAGTGTAATTTGGTACTATGATTTCTAGAAAGCAATTTGGCAATGTGTGTCAAGTGCCTTAAAAATGTTCCTAATCGTTAACTCAGTAATTCTACTTCTGGGAAGCTAGCCAAACAAAATAATCATGCATATGAAAAAAAAGATTTATATGCAACAAAAATGTACATTACAGCATTTTGTATGAATTAATTTTAAATGTTAGAAACAGTCTTAATATTCAACCAAAAGGGACTACTTTGTTACCCTGCAGACTGTGAACCTGATAGAAAAATATAGTCATTAAATGAGATTTATTAAAAAATGTCTAACAGAAAAAAATACTTACAGTAGACTAGGAAACAAAATTTTAAAAACTATGACACAAATGTAGAGGAGTACAAATGTACAAACTTCATATATATAAGTAAAATTCATACATATATGAGTATATATATATATATATATATATATATATAGAGAGAGAGAGAGAGAGAGAGAGAAAGAACCAAAATCAATTAAAAAATATTACCAGTGATGGTATTACATGGCCAGTAATAAAAAAAATCTAATTTTGTATAAACTCCAAACTTTATCAGTGCATGTATCATATATTTATAACACAAGAATACAAGAAACTTCTCTCTGGAGGCCTTGGGGTGGGGCTTACCTGAACAAGGCCTTGAGGTTTTCGGGCAGCTCGGTGCGGCCCGCATAGCCTGGGTTCATGGTGATGAAGATGCCCACAGAAAGATTCAGCTTAATCTCTTCCCCCAGGAAGTTGAACTGCTGCTTCTTATCCCTGACTGCATCTTGGATACTTTTAACCTGGTGGACCAATCAGCAGAAAATACCTCTGCAGCAGTGTGTTAAGGACACCTGGGCATTGACAGTCACATTAAACAGAAGCCGTGCTCCCGTGGCCTCTTGCACCACAGCACAGGTGACCACACTTTACACCCTTTGCTGATGGCACTTGGTGTGTTTCTAAAGAAACCCAGCTGTCTGCATTCTTGTTCGTGACATCCTGGTTTTGAGATGGGACTGAGTAGTTGAGCAGGTGGTTAGGGCTGACCTGTACCAGGCACTTTTCTGATCACTTTTGTACATTAATTCACTTGAGCCTCATTACAATCCTTGGAGGGGTACCTTAATCTCATCAGTCTTATTTCTATGTAAGGAAAAAGAATAATTAAAGAAATCATTAATCATTACTATTAAGAGGCAATTTGACCATAATTACAGATCAGATCACTAAGTATAAAGATTCTAGTATAATCCAATCCAATCCGATCTGATCTGATCCAATCCAATCCAGTCTGGTCCAGTCCAGTCCAATCCAGTCCAATCCAATCTGACCTGATCTTGTCCTAGGGATTAAAATCTATAAAGAACTTGGTGCATAAAAATGCATAGCAGAAGCACACATGGAAGCTGTCAGAGTGGCCAAAATCATTGCTTTTGTGGTCTTTGTCATGGTTGACCTCCTCACTGCCTTCTCTACACTGCGTCTGTAGAATGGCTGCAGGAGGACAGGCTGAGAGTGTGCAGGGTGTTCAATCTACCGTGTGCTAAGGTAACCTGGGGCCAGAGCCAAAGAGTCTGTATAACAGAATCTCTAATGTTTTAACTGCAATCCAGCATCAGAGGAGTCTTTAAGCTGGAGGTTGATCTGGCCAGAGCCACTTACTGGGAAGGGCACAACAAATGAAGCGCGATTACTGATGATCTCACACCTGGTCCTTCTAAACACATGTGTAAAAATGATCAGCCACCGAAAATGAGGAAGACAAAAGGCACAAAGTTGTAGGGGAGCTTTTCAACCAGGCCCCAGAGTGCTCTGAGAATTTATAGTCTCTCAGGTTTGTCAGAAGCAAAACCAAAAATCTGGGACCATTTAAAGTGAAAGACTTTAAATGAGCCTTGAGTGTATCTGGAATTTAGGCTGTTGTCAGGGAAAGGTCAAGAGTAACCTTGTGTTCTCTCTCTCTCTCTCTCTCTCTCTCTCTCTCTCTCTCTCTCTCTGTATGTGTTTAGAGACAGGACAACAAAAAAGAGAGAGACACAGAGGGGTAGAGGGAGAGACAGTAGGCCATCTACACTGGCTGTGGCTGTCTTCTGTGCCAGCACAGCTTTGCAATTAGGATTCAGCTCCCCTTCTAGAGTGAAGCTCTAATGACTGAATGCATTTGAGCTCATAGCAATTAGTGGGAGACTGAAACTTCTTTTCTGCATGAAGAATACCAATGCAGTCCTGGCAGAGGCAGCCTCCAGTGCTCGGCACACTGGCCCAACAGATCAACCTCAACTGGTGTGCATGGGGCTTACAGCCAGGCCCAGTTCTGCCACGGAGCCAGCCCCTTGCTGCCCTCATCACTCTGCAAGATAGGTGGCTGGTAAGGGCTTATTCTCTCCTTTGTACCCAGTCCTTGTGTTAGCAAAATATACAGAGTACTCTCCTGGTGAGGGAGTGGAAAAGAGTTGAATGAACACTTACAAATTGCTCTGTTACCTTTGGGCAAAGGTTAAGGTGAGAGCTCAGGCCCCCCTGCGCCCCTGCTGCTGGTTCTGAGTCAGCATTCTCTCTCCAAACACCAAAGCCCAGAAAGCTCAGGCTCAGCAAGAATTTATGATGCACTTTTGGATTGGAGGCATCTGTGCTTTTGTGTAAAATTCTGTAGAGGGGCCCTTGAGGGAGAGAGCTGAACAGACTGGAAGATGCAGTTCCTGTTGGAACATTGGTGCTCACAGATGTTGCCCTTAGTCTGGCTGATGCAGGAAGAGGAGAGCTTTGCTAGTTCTCTTGGGATGAGCTATTGGAATATAATAATGGTCAGAGTCCAGGAGATCTGGATAAGATCCAGGCTTTGGAAAAGCCCACAGGTTTCAATGATGCAGGGGAGAAGCTGGCATCCTGGAAGGTAAGGATTCAATGCAAGCCCACCTGCGTGGAGGACCACACACAGGTAGGCACAGGAAGATAACCACGGTGCCCAGGCATACTCCACATTTGCCAGGTGCTATTTTGGTACTTCTAATCATTTTTGGATAATTTGACACTAGAGGGAATAACAGAAAATCATTACTTTTTTTGACCACTTGATCAGTACCTGGTGCTATTCTGAATATTTTACATATATTATTCCACTCTGACTTTCAACAGCTCTACGAGGTGGTGACTATGCATCCTTATTTTAAGGATAGAAACTGAGGCAGAGGCAGTTAAATTGTCCTATACTTATGTACTATCATTACATATGTGGGAACTTGGTACTATATCTATAACTGTTTTATAAATCTAAAGTGGGTCCTTAACAAAAAGTTAAGAGAAAAGGAAAGATTTTTAATATCCAACAGTTGATAAGTGGATCAAGTGAAGTCTGAAAGCAGGCACTGTGGTGCCAAGGCAGATGATTTTGGCCACTTTGCCCTGGGACTTTTATTCTGGCTCACGGTTTCAGAGGTTTAGTCTATGGTATGCTGGCTCTAAGCCAGAAGCATCATGGCAGAAGGAGTGGCAGAAGAGATCTGCCCAACTCATGGCCTCTGATATGTAGAGAATAGGGGAGGAGCCAGAGAGGGAGGCACAGACACCAACACAGTCTCTAAGATCATACCTCCACCCCCTTCCTAGACACACCCAAATGTATGCTTTACTAATCTTGGAATCTCTCAAGCCAGTCAAATTGGCAGTCAAGATTAACCATCATGCTGATATTATCATATGAGCCCACTAACATACATACAGTTTGTTATACAGTAAAGTATCATCATGCAGAGCAAGACCACGGATACATTTTCAAATTAACTTGTTTTGATCTGAAAATAATCATGTTATGACTTAGAAATATAGTTTCTTTGAAACAACAAGAAAAAGGATAACTTCATTCTCTGTTAAAAAAAAAAAAAGAAAAAAATTAAAACTATGCAGAAACCAGTGTTCTCTACAGGGGATCATTTTGCACCTCATTTCCCCAGGGCATGTTTGACCATGACTGGAGACACTTTTATTGCTATAATTAGGAGGGTGGTCGCTCCCAGCATCTGGTGGGTAGATATCTTATAGTGCCCAGTATGGATGCTTGGGACAAACCCAAATATCAGTTTTGTTGAGGCTGAGAAATCTGGATCTAAATCACGTATCTTACCAGTAAGGAAACTGAGACCAATGATGTCCATGATTTGTGCAGCATCCCATAATTTGTGTCTGTAGGTCAAATTCTCATGAAAATTCCTTTTGCTTAAGCCGGGCATGGTGGCGCATGCCTGTAATCCCAGCACTCAGGAGGCTGAGGCAGGAGGATTGTTGTGAGTTCGAGACCAGCCTGAGCTACAAAGTGAGCTTAAGGCCAGCCTGAACTGCATAGTGAGACCCTGTCTCAAAAAGACAAAAAAAAAAAAAAAAAAAAAAAAAAAAAAAAAAAAAAAAAAAAAAAAAAAAA
>PVKA01053182.1:0-11356 GCA_004027165.1 Ctenomys sociabilis
CCAAGAGAAGTTAGATGCTATTGCAAGTTGCTTTTCATATTCACACGTAGCATGTGTGCACTTATTATTCTTATTGGGCATTCTGCTTAGGAATCAAAACATATAATGGGGCCCTATGTCATGTCATAAAACATACAAATCAAATAAGCATATGGAAAATATTTTCTCTTTTGCTGTTGGGTCAGCATGGACTGCACATTCATGTTTAATGGTTACTTGTTTTTCTTTTTTTTTTGCCTTTGGTTCAGTTTTATCGCTGGTGAACATAAGCGAGTAATTGGGAGAGCTGGAGCCAGGCAAGCTTTCCCCTGCACCCATGCCAGCGTGCTGACCTGTGACACCCTGGTATTTCATTCCTTGGCCTCTGCTAAGTGGAGTCTGCCAGTCATTTTAAATTGTGCCAAATGACATAGCAGTTTTATGATGTGAAAAACATCCATTAAGTTCTAGTTTGTGTCCACATACTGTTTCATACTGCTTGTAAACACAACCAAATTTCAACCTCAGCCTAGAGAGTTGGACATTAGAGAAAGAAGCCAAAAAGATTTCAGAAGCATTTTTTTCTTTTTCTTAGCAATGAAAATGAAATATCTTAACAAATACAGTGAAGTAGAGTACAAATTTTATCCTTTACAGGTCATGTGTCAGACATAATAATGTAAATGGATTATACCTGAATCAGATTCCATGTAAGCTTAAGAAAGAGGCTGTGTAGGGGAAGGACTTGTGCAAATTGAAAGAAATCTTTCTCCTTTTTTTCTGTAATACAAAACAGTTTGTGCTAAAGGTTTTCCTCATGGAAAGATTTATCTACATTGCTTGCATTCTATCCTCATTTTGTTTTATTTTCTTTGACTACTATTGAAAATTCCTTTCTTACATCAAATAGGTAAAGAAATTTATAGCAAGAGAGACTTTATTTTGTTAAAAGTCATGGGTAATATATTTGGGACAGAGCTACTACAATTTTGCATAACATTTCCAAAGACAGAAGAAAATCATCATATTGTTAAGGAAGTTAGGAGTAGCCGCAAAACCCACAGGCCAAGATAATATTTGGTAGAGCTATCTTCTTCCTATAGGATCTGTCATTTTATTTATTGATATTTTTATTGAGAAAAATAATCAAAAATATTAGAAGTGATACGGTTTCACTAAGCAAGATGACAGGATTTCAACAACAGCTGCCATACTGCACGCTGTTGTCTTCAATTTAGTTGTTCAGGTTATCCTATATAAGCATGCAAAACTGGTCAAAAAATTAGAAAGAAAAAAATGTTTTAGCTGTTCCTTTAGGTAGACCAGTGAAATCAGCAGTACACCTGTCCCAGCTATCCTATGTTTATACAGTTTTCCTTCCTGCTTTTTTTTTGTCCTTTCCTTCATTCCAGGTGTTCCTTCCCTGTGAACAGATACTTCCCCTTTCACAGTATTGTACATTGCAGATTTTATTTACTCTTTCAGGTTCTTACCTTAGGAACACCATATAATGTTTACACATGGATGTCTGATTCATTTCACTTATGATTGTGGTCTCTAGTTGCATCTATTTATCTATAAAAGTCTTGAGTTTATCTGTGTTTATAGCCGAATACTGACAAGTGGATGAAAATGATGTGTTACAGAATTATTTTAATTTTATTTATTTAATCGCTTATTTATTTGGTACAGGGACTTATGACACAACTCACAATCATAGAGATCCTGCTGTTCTCAGCCTCTCCAGCGCTGGGATTACAGGGGTGCACCACCACGCCTGGTGCCTGGGGCCAGCTTAGCTCAGTAAGCTCAGTAAGTAAGCTGGGGCAGCCTGTGGTGGTAAAGAATTAGTTTGAATCTTACAAATATTAATAGAATAAATTAAATGAGATAGTTTCAAGAATGTGTGTTAAAAAGTTACAAGCTAAAACATCAATTTATCCATAGGGCCAGCGGTACTAAAAGATAACTTAGTGTTTTTCTTTCCTTGCTGTCTTTTTTCATATGAGAGTTAGAGTGCTCCTGGTGTATTGCCAAGAGCATTCAGACCAAGTGAGCGTGCGGGATTGTGGACTGCTGACCCAGAGCTACTGAGGTTTATGCTGAACACTGGCTGAAAAGAATATCTTTTACCCAGTTTTTTTAACTGTGTTGAAGGTCAAAAGGAGGACAGGAACAGTTGCTTAATGTCACACATAGTGATAATTATTGTGCACAACCCCTGGGAGATAGATATGCCCATTGCCTCAAAGTTGCTTATATTGTCAGGCTGCCAATGCCACATGTACATCAAGAAGTGATGAAACCCTACTCAGTTATACTAGGAGTCATTCTGGGTAAGATAGGTGCGAAAATGGCTTTAGAGCGAGGCGCAGTAGGGGCTCCTGCCATGAGGTTTTATAGTGGGGAGGGAGACAAATCAAAGTGATGTGGCCTGAGTTTTGAAGAAAAAGGAATTTTATGTAGTTCCAACTTCACCAAAGGAAAAAATCACTTAGGCTTCCTTACTTGTTTACCCACATGCAAGACTGAAAGGAGTAAGAGTTACTGGATTTACAAGCAAGCAGCAAATGACAAAATGTATTTAGACTATTATATTGAAACAACTGACAAATTGAAATGGTCTTGGGAGTGTTTCCCCTCATTCCATCTGTAGAATCATTCTAAGCTGGGGATGAAGAGAGAGAGGTGCTCCAGGGCCTCAGGAGCAGTTATGCATAGAAGACAATATCAGTATAAGGCCTGTGAGACAGCTCAGTTGCTTACACACCTGCGTAGCAAGTGCAAGGTCCCACATTTAATATCCTGTACTAAAAAGAAAAAAAAAGAAAAAAGAAAAACAAACAAACAAAACACTGTGGATCCTCTGAAGAGCCAGTGACAGATCCTATCTTTGTGGGAGCTCAGGGCATGGCTGTGCCTTAAGTTCTCCAAATCACCTGATGAGGTGGTTCCTATTCTATAGGTAAACAAGTTGAATGCCACATAATTTTACTAAGAATCAAAGAATGAAGATTTAGACCTCCTTATGAATTATGTGTGTCTGAGATTATTGTCAGTACTGTAAAAACACACATATAGTTTACCTTTTCAACCAGTGTGTGGAAGCGTACATATCTTAGTATTATTCTGGCAAATAGCTTCTAAAATTTTGCTACTTTTCTTTATGTTTACGTATTTATACTGACAAAATATGGGAAATAATTTTTGAATTTTTAAGAAATGTGGGTTTATTGGAAACCTTCTAGGAATGGCTGCAAGACTCACAGTACTTGCCTGTTTATTCAAAGTAATGCTTCTGACAATGTCAATCTTGATATAAAGCATATCAGTGCTTTGTTCCTTTGAAGAAAGCTTAGTGCAGATGTGTGTCTCTTTACAAGTAGTCCTATTTTTGTGTTTGAAAAAAAAATCACTTAATGTATTGAGTGCTACTTTATAGGAAGTTTTGTGTTAAAATCTTAAAACCAGGGATAAATAAAGCAGAGTGAAGTTCTAGTTACCATTTTACACTATATATTAAAATTCATAATATTAGTTGGTACTTTCAGTTATAGGGTAACTGAAAATATGTCCTCAAAATATGATTAATATTATATTTGATACATGTTGAAGTCATAAAATCATACTTGATACTGTTGTACTGCGGTTCTGATGGGAATTGAAAGTAAAAACAATTACAACTTTGAGAGCATGTTTAGAATATGCAGGTGTGTGGTGGAGCACTTTATAAAATACAGAGGCAGACAAGTTGGGAAGCAGTGTGCCTTTCCACAAAAATATATATTCTTACCTGATATGAACTAATAGAAAGTATTCATAAAGAAACTGATAATGATAGAGGTTGTATTTTTAAAGCAGGAATGCTGATGAAAGAGAAGGTCAACAAAGGTACTCCTTGAAAATAAGTGATTTTAATGTGCAACTAGAAAGTAAAACTCCTCTTAGATGCTTAGAACAACACAGAAACTAAGAGGGACTCTTAGAAGGTAGAAGATATTTTGGAAGAGTTGATGAAGGAGGCAAGTAGGGAACAGAATGGGTGGCAGGGTACAGTGCATGCATGAAAATGTAGCATTAACCTGTATCTTACAGTAGAGTGGAAAAATCTGAACACCATTCCTTGAAAAGAACATTAATACTTACCCCATTCCCAAGAAGACTGCATCCTTTTAAGGAAGATTCCACTTCAGTTTTCTTGTAATGCAACTGGGCCTCTCTCATCTCCCACCTCCCTGATGGTATGTGTGCTCCGGACTGAGGACCAGCCAATCAGCTTGCCCTGTTCATCTGAACACGATAATTGGATAAGTTTAGACATAACTCAAGCGGGACGCATCCTAAATGAAGCATTAGGATCACACAAATGATTGATACGTCTGTCTGTCTGACATCTGTGACCATAATACAGTACTGTATGTTAGACATCCTGCAATTTTAGATTGGATATATCGATAAAACTTACACTAGTCAGGTACCACCTATTCCTTGGCTTTGGACAGGAAACTGTGAATCTGTGTTCCTAAGCATCATTGGACCTATCCACACTTACATTCTTGTAAGAATAATAAAGAACATGAAATGATTGTTTGGGTTAAGGCACGTAAGTTTGAAGTTAAAATTAAAGTTGTTGTAGTCGTATCTATGAGGTCATAAAAAGAATCATAGAGTATTGTTTTGGGAAATATGAATATAAATACATTCAGAAAATAAAGTGTTATACAAAAGAGAGTATGGAAACATTAATTAATAGTGGAAGTGTTAGATGTAAAGACAAATAGGAAATGTTAGTGGACCAAACAAAGAATAGGTAAAGAGTTAACAGAAAACAATTCTGAAAAAGAAAATTAGATGCTCAAAGCCATTAGAATTTGAATTTTAACTTTATTTTAAACCAATGCCCAACTTTTAGGGAGCCATCTAATTTACTTGCTGATTTTATATTATGAAATAAGTACAGCAATGCAAATTAAAAGTAGCAGAAGTTTGTAAACAAAAATAGAAAAGTTTGTAAACAAAAAAGTTTGTAAACAAAAATAGAAAACACACTGAATTTGGCTTTCAGATTTAAAAAAAAAAAACATTCGAATCATACCTGACATTAAAAAAATCAATTAAAATTTTTGCTTGTGAAAAATGCTAAATTGTGTGAGAGAGATGTCAGCCCTATAATAAACTGTTAACTCATTTGATTTTGAACAATGCGACTTTTACATAAAAAAATGTGTTATTAAACCACATGTGATATAATCTGATAGATTTCCTTATAGCAGCTTTATTTGGTCATAGTGATTTCATGGTATGCTCTTAATAATTCTTTCTGTCTGGAAAAAAATAAAAAATGGATGCTGCTAATACTATGAAAAGGCTCTTTCAGGACTGGAAAAGAAATGCCCAACTCAATTATGTGGCAGTTTGAGATTCCCCAAAAGGCAAAGAGCTTTGAAGCTTTCATTTGGAATTCTTAATAACTTCACTGCTTTACTAGTTGCTGGTATCTTTTAAAATTTAATTTCTGGAAATAAAGCAATTCCGATTACTAATTACATTTAAAAGAGAAGCAATTGTGTCATGAAAGAGGGCCTACTCCGATGATAGCATCCCCACCTCAGCTTGGACAAGAGTCCTGAGCTAGTAATTCCGCATCTCAGAAGACGAGGACATTTTGCTTCAGCTTTCTTTTCTCTCCAGTTTTGCCAAACCTATATTTATGCAAGGAGAGCATTTTGCTGTAAGCAGGAAATGGCTGTGTCAGTATAGAGTGTGTATGCTATATACTCAGAATCACACGGCTCCAACAAGACCTAGCCAGAAAGCACACAGGGGTAGCCTTTCTCACTGTGCTTGTATTGGGTGCTGGTCCGGGGAATGGACCTAACTGGGAGGAGAGTAGAGAGCTTTCAGGTAAACTACTTTTTAACTTACAATTATCAATTGCACATGCACATGAACATAGCAAAATGTATGCATTGCTTTAGTTTTCAATTTTAAAAGGTGCATTTCCTTTGGTTTTAATTAATTAATTAATTTTTAGTGTATTTGGCTCAGGGTTTCACTATGCAGCTTGGAATTGTAGTGATCCTCCTGTTTTCAGTCTCCCCGGCGCTGGGATTGCAGGCATGCACCACCTCACCTGGACTTCTTGGCCTGCTCAGCACCAAGAAGGGACATAGCTGGCGCTGCATGTGTGGTCAGAGATTGAACCCTGGTTGCTGTGTTTGCCCAAACAGGTGCTTAGTCTGGTGAGCTATTGCACCAGCCCCAAAATGGTACATTTTCAAGACTGAGATTATAGACCATGGAAAGGACAAGGAAAAAAGTAGACAAAACAAGAAGTGGCAGAAACCAATAGGTTTATGAGATTTGCAGAAAACTCTGAAGCCTCCAACTTCTTAAATATTTACTGTCTATACAGATGATGTGACGCTTGTATTTCAGCTCTTTCCTAGCTTGTTACTTCAATGTTCTACGTCTTTCCACTGGAGTTTACAAAACACACATATTCCATTCCTCCCCGCACCTCCCCCCACCTCCAGAGACCTCTGGTTGTGTAGATCAGGCATGGAAACCTGTGCTGTAAGTTAGTATACTCTTCCACTCACAAGTGCTTCTGCCGTAAAAGGATGCCAACCCCGGGAAAAACTTGATCACCCTCCTTTTTCACTGTTATGGTTCCCATGGATCTGGCATTTGATTTTTTAAAGCCAAAAATCAACTGTTTGAGTATTAAGACAAACACACCTGTGTCAGATGTATGTCTGCTTTCTCTCTGAGAGACAATGCACGCCATAAAACAGCAAAGGGGCATCATGGGAGAGACCATATCAAATGCTTGGATTCACCTGCAGCGTGGAGAGCTGCTGACAATGTTAGACATCAATTTTCAACTTGCACTGCAGCTTCCTATAACTGAGGTGAGCTACTGTTTTCCTTTACAATAAAGTTTTATATGTAATGAAGGAAGTCAAGTGTATTATTCTTATTTAATGTTACCACCGATTAGATTCCTCTTAAATATGACTACGACATGGTTATTGGCCTTTTATTTTCAAGACTATAAACATTCTTGCTGTGGGGATTTGATAATTTCATTTTATGGGAAATAAGACGCAGTTTCCTGTGCCCATTAGCAAAATATGTCTGTCCTTGATAGATACATTTTCTGTTTTTGAAGAATATGGCATACATTAAGCTCACCAAGTAAATGGCACTATTAAGAAAAAAGCTCACAACAGTAAGTAGATGTAAATTCTCTAGTAATGAATTAGCCACAGCCATAAAATATTTAGTTTGTTAAGGGAGAAAATGAGTGGTTAAATGGCTTTTCTGTGATCAAATTGGAGAATCATCAAAATGAAAGGGATTGAAAAAAAAATAACACTTGAATTCCCCTCTCCTCCAAACCTTTTTTTTTTTTTTTTTTTGCTTGAAGACTTGACTAAAATCTGGTATTCACCATTAAAGTGGCAATCTGCTGCAGAGTGGATGAATTTGTGATAAATGGTCCCTGGAGGTTTGTAAAACATATTCTCCATGAAACAAGCCACAATATGTTTCTTCCCATTAGTCAGTTCCTGACATTCAGGCTGCTGGAGTTCCACGCCGGTGATGGTACCCACCTCCCCCACGCTGGGAGCAGCTCTTTGTTTATAGCAGCAGAGATCATACATCTATTTCAAGGTTTTACAGTGATAAAAGGCTGGCTGCCTACATAAACTGAAGTGGGCTGCAGTGTTGTGATTTTGTTTATTGCTCTTTTATGGCAGTGGTCAAATAGTTCCACTGAGACCCGACACCAGTTGGCTTTTTCTTGCTATCTGCACAGTCAGTGTCAGGAAGCCTGAGTCAACAGGGTCACCATGAAAAATAATTCTTAGGAGATGATTGGTTAAATGAAACAGTGCTTCTCTGAAGAGGAAATGCAGAAGAATGTAAGAAATTAAAAATAGTCAGGGATCATTCCTCTTTCCTTGGGAGTTAGCAGTGTTTGCTGAATGCAACGTGAAGAGCAGCAGTTGCATTTGGCCCTGTAGAAGGACTACCCTGATTTATTCGATTGGGTTAAAGCTTTATGATTCCACTCATCAAATTCATATACAAATGTTCTGAATAATTTTAGTCTCATAGTTAACTGAATGGGCTCTGAACACCTATGCACAAAGCTCAGATCAAAATGTTTCCTTTTGCCCTCATGTATGTTTTCTGAATTAGAGAGATTAAAAACAAATCATAACTTTTAAGCCCAAAGTAAATTTGGGTCAAACTTGTACAGCATTTAGAAACAAAAAGATATTTAATTATACTGGTATTGCATGAAGTAATGTTTTCTTTTATTTATTTTTCTCCTTATTAACTGTATTGAAAAATCAATAATAATTACATAGCAAATTAAAAATTGAAGAAAAATATTGAAATGTGAAAGATATATAAGAGGCAGAGTGAATTTTAGAAAAAAATCCCTGAAATGAATACATAATATGAAATTAGTTATAGATTGCACATGGCAAAAATATTTATAAACTTAATTGAATATAACAATAAAATTTTTCTAAAATAAACATGAACAGTTTACAAATCAGTTATGTAATAGTTCTCCCTATGCCAAAATCAAGAAACTTATATTCATATAATTAGAATTCTCAAAGTAGAAAGGATAGGCAATAAATATTTAAAGATTTAAAATTTCTGAATGTACTTAAAATTATAGCACCACATATCCAAGAAAATGAATCTTTTCTATAATAAATATGAATAAAATCATATTAAGATACACAGAACTGAAATTGTGCAAAATTAATTGTAAAGAAAAAACTCATTAAAGTGTATATATAGAAAAAATGTAGCTATGGAAGAACAAAATTAAGTAGCATGTTAATATGCATTAGAAAAAGAAAGAATGAGTGGGTAAGAAACTAGACTTATTTATTCAAAGGACTGAAAAAAGAAAAGATCTTTCCTCACTAAATTTTATACTTAGCAAACATACCTCTGAGAACTAAAAGTAAAATATTTTCCAGTTATACACACTCGAAATATTCTAATACCTCCAGGTGTAGCACATAGAAAATAACAAAGACCATAATCCAGAAGGCAAGAGAAGTAGCTGTATGGTCCTGGATAAAGAAAAAGAGCTCTCAAAATGGTAGTTATGCAGGTCTATGTCAAATATAATTATATTAGATGAACATATTTGAAAGGTCACTGAAGATTTAAAAAAAAAAACAGTATCAATCTTACATACACATTTTTTCATGTGTGTGTGTGTGTGTGTATGTGTATAAAAACCAAGGAAGAACTATTATAAAGTCAATGGAAATACACTTTTTAAAGTTTCTAATACGAAAAAATATCATCCCATGTCTTATAAGTAGATTTTAGCTCAAAGATACAGTATAAACATGAAAACAAAAATAAAACAATATTCAGAAAATGTATTAAATAAATTAATTCAAAATTAAATGAAATACTTTAAAATAATATTCAAAAATTAAAATTAAAATTTGATACCAACTAAGAGGCCAGCATATAGTCTTATCATATGCATGAAACTTGTGAGATTACTCACATAATATTTGAATAGCTTAATGTATACAAAAATATCAACTAAGAAAAAATTTTCATGATAGTAAAGAAGTACTAAGAATGAACCATAGCAAAAATACTGGAAAGGAAAATGCATGATTAGCACTGCTAACAGTTTGGGGATAGGATATTGCACAAAGTTCTAGTATGTGGTGGACGTGGAAAGTGTCCATGGCTCTTACCAGTGGCCAGGTGGCACTTGTGGGACTGAGCTCCTGCTGTTTCCTTGATATCCACCCTGTAGACCCAGACAGAATCATGACCCATAGAGTGCAGGAGAAGTCCATTTATAGAGTTTGCTGATGGAAATATTTTGCTGCTGTATACAAAAGAATAATTGAAAGACTGTTGTTGTATACTTCCTTTTCTCCTGTGTTTAATTGCTTTCCCTGTTTGGTGGGTTCTTTCCATTCTCGTTCATGGAGCTGTGGTCATTTTGCTCTCTCTCTAGAATATCTTTTAGTAGTCTGTGTAGGGTTCGCTTTCTTGTCATGAAATTCTTTAGTTGTTCTTTGTCATGGAAGTATTTCACTTCACCATTAGACTTGAAGAGAGTTTTGCACAGTATATCAGACTGGGTTGGAATTTGTTTTCTTGGAAGACTAGCAGTACTTTGCCCCATGCTCTTCTTTTTGTAAAGAGAAATATGTTGTTATTTTGTTGGGTTTTCCTTTAAATGATATATGTTTCTTTTATATAGCAGTTTTTAACTGCTATATAAAATTCAACTCTGCTGAATTTCTGGGATCTTGATTATTAAATATCAAGGTATGTTTTTAATTGCTTTAATGTTATTTACTTTTTTTGTTGAATGTATTATGTTATTTGGAGTTCTATATGCTTTGGTTACCTGAATGTCAGCTTGTTTCCCCATGATTAGGAAGTTTTCTGCTATTTCTTCTTTTTATATCATTTATATTGACTTCTTTTTCATTGATGCCTGTTAGTCTTACGTTGTCCATCTTTGCATCATCTTCCAGATGTTGAAATATTTTTTCCTGCATCGTAATTGTTCTTAAGTGATCTTTTCTTATCTTTCCACTATCTGCAGTGGTATATTCGAGGTCGGAAAATATTTTCACTTTGATTTGAATGGTTTGCCAGCTTCTGATGGAGGTTTCATTTTGCTGTATATCACTTTGAATCTGCTTCATGCATTCTATATCTTTTGTATATTGCTCATTCAAGGATTTCATCATTTTTCTATTCTCTATTTTTATCAGTGTCATATTTAGAAGTACTTAATACTTCTTTCATTATAGTTATCATTTCTTTTTTTACTTCAGAAAATATTTCTGACCTGATTTCCTCTATAGCTTTCTGCAGTTGTTTGTTTACTTCAGATATTATTATTTCAGAGATTTCAAGTGTGTGCTTTCCAATTTCTTCCATGCTAGTCTTCTGCATTTATTCTGGGTGGGCTTGGGACCTGAGTATGAATTTTGCTCCTTTTCTTTGTTGTTTTGTATAGCACTGTCTTCTGACCTTTAGAGTAAAGCTTTGGTGCAGTTATTACCTTAGCACCAGGTCTGGATCTGCCAAGTTCAAACTGGTCCAGGTGGGTATGGCTTTGCTCTGGCTGCTGTGTTCTACTTCTTTTTGCTTCAGCAAAAAGTGATCCTGTTTTGCCATTCCAGCAGGATGCTCTGTGCCTGGATCAGCTGGATGGGTCTTGCCTCGAGCCTCTGTGCCTGCAGACAGTTCTGCTCCAGGGTTCTACCCTGGGCCAGGCTGATGGAGGAAGTTACACACACACACACACACACACACACACACACACACACACACACACACA
>PVKA01053183.1:0-11358 GCA_004027165.1 Ctenomys sociabilis
ATCCAGGAGGCTTGAAACATTAATGGTTTAGTCTTGTGAATTTTAACAGTTCTCTGTCATCGTTTAACAAAACCAACAACTGGTACAACTTCTTAACCTGTGGTTTCAGTCTCTGCTAGCTCATACTGCATGTTTATTTTGGACAGTCTTTTGTTAAGCATGGTGCTTGTACTGGTTTAAATAAAATGTTAACATGAAAAAAAAATGCATGTAAATTGTCAAATAATGTTTATCATGAATTCAGTATATGAATATTCCTATTGAACAATAAGGTATCTTTCTATTTTCTGTTATCTTCTTTCATCTCCTTTTTGAAGGTACTATAATATATGGTACAGATCTTTTATAGTCTTTATCAGATTTATTACTAAGTTGTTTTACTTTTTAGATGTTATTGTGAAGAATATGCCTTCCTTAGTTTCTTTTCTTTTTCTTTCTTTCTTTTTTTTTTTTTTTTTTGTATAACCAAGGATTGAACTCAGGCCCTTGCACTTGCCAGGCAAGCACTTATTCTACTGAGCCATCTCCCTGGCCCGCTTTCCTTAATTTCTATGAATCTGCTGCTTATATATAGCAATGCATTAATTTTGAGTATTACTTTGTATCTTGCCACACTGTTATATTTAGATTTAAATCTACAAGGCTTTGAGAGTGTCTATGTATAATATCATGTTGTGAGCAATAATGATAATTTTTTCCTTTCCTATATTTGTTTCTTTTATTTATTTCTCTTGTCTATTTGCTCTGGCTAATGTTTTCAGAACTTTACTGAATACGTGTGGTTTCAATGGACATACATAGATGGCCATACTCACAAAACTGCTACAGAGATTTAATGTAATACCAGTGAAAATACCATTTGAATATCTGGCTGATCTAGAGGAAAAGATTCCGAAAATTCATTTCTAACCAGAAAAGACCTAGACTAGCAAAAGTAAATCTGGGAAACAAAAATAAATCAGGTGGTATCAAAATCCTAGACTTGAAATTATACTACAAAGGTACTGTGATGAAATCAGCATGGAACTGGGAAAAAACCAACACAGATGTAAGAATCAGTGGTACAGGACAAAAGACACAGACACAACCCTGAACACAGTCGGCCACCTTATCTTTGAAATGGAGTCATACATGTTCACTGAATGATAGTCTCTTGAATAAATGGTGCAGGAAAATCTAGCTTTCTAAATGCTTAAGACTAAAAATAGCTTTGGTGTATTATCATGCAGTAAACTACCATTAAAAATTAAAGACATAAATATTAAAATATTAAGAAATTTACTAGAAGAAAAATAGGTAGAATCTCAAAAACATAGGTGGAGGCACTCAATTCATAAACTTTAAAATTCAGACCAGAGGTCTCATTCAGCACAGCTATTCTCCTTCTGGGTATCTTCCTGGAAGAATTAAAAGCACTATACCACAGTGATACATGTGCACACACGTTTATAGCAGCACAACTTGAAATAGTTAAATCTTGGAAGAAATTCAAATGCTCATCAATGGATGAGTGGATAAAAAAGATGCGTTTTTTTTTTTGTTTGTTTGTTTTTTTTGTTTTTTTTTGTTTTTTCTTTAATGCAATGGAATACTACTCACCATAAGAAAGGATAAACTGGAGAATTTCATAGGCAAATGGATGCAAATAGAGACCATAGTCCTAAATGCAATAAAACAAGCCTACACATGAAAATATCATATTAAACTGAATGAGTAAATAATATAATACATACTGTGAATTGGGAAGAAACTGTTCAGAAGAGAAGGGAAACTGATGGGGAAAGGGGAAAAGAGGAGTAGGGAAAAGCAAAACTATTGAAACACAAGGTAGTTAAAATAGTTGAATGTGTAGTATCTCTTAGTTCACTGAAAAGAAAGATTTGTGCTAATATGTTTCTGACAATATGTCATGCCTATATCTTATACCGTGGGTAATTCTACAAAGTCAACAATATATAATATATTACTAATTATAACTATTCTACTAACCTGTTTTGAAACTGTTTTGTTTTATTCTTTCTCAAATAAAAAATATATTATCAGTGGAAATGATTTGTATTAAGGTAACGCTAGGGGCCAGAGTGGATTCTCAATGTTTTCTTCATTTAGTTTCTGTATGTTTAATCTTAATGTGTAAGGTTCATGACTTCGAGAAAAGACAATATCAATAAACAAGGACGTTAAAGATGATCCATAAAGAATAATTTTTTAAACTCAAATTGTCTCAAAATCTAACCAAAATAAAATATTTTCTAAAATGTTATAAATTCAAGTTAGATTGTACTTTCATAGCAAATAAAGTAAATGAAGCCTGTGTACAAAGTTGCTAAAACATGACAAATATATGTCATAAAATGAAAAGGCCTATTTTTTCCCCATTAAACATACTTTCCAAGTAACCATTGATAGACTTTGACAAGTTCAATATGCAAGCTGAATATTTGATTATAAAAAAGTAGGTTTGAAATAGGTTTCATTTATTTGCTGTCAAATAAATTACGCATAAAGATATTAAAAGGATTTTGAAACAGATTAATGTGGTTTTAGCATTTCAAGATAGAAAATCTGACCAAGTTAATGCTAATTTTTACAAAGAAATGTATTACTGGATTATGATACTTTTGGAATTTTGTTATATGGACCTGAGGCCTAAATGTATTAGTTGAACTAAGATGGTCACTTAATTTGATAAAATAAAAATTTTCTAATAGTTTTAGCACTCTAATAGTTTTATAGAAAAATATTGATTAAATTTTAAAATAAAATGGCACTTTACAATTTTTTATATTAACTTTATTGAGAGAGAAGCAGCAATGAGACAGTTTCAAAACAGGTAGTAGGACAGTTACAATAATTAATACATTCCATATTGTGGTTTTCATAGTAGTTATTCACAGTACAAGATACATGCATGATGTGTAAACACTATTCAAAACTTTCTTCTCATTGAACTAAGAGAAACAAGCTGTACATCTAACCTAAGCACTTTGTATATACCGATTTTTTCCTTACTACAAAATTGTCCTTCATTTATATCCCCTTTTTTGTTTACTTTTGTCAGAGATGGGTATTCCATTTCCATTCATATATTGTAAGTGCATGAATTCAACAAAGTAATCCAATATAACCCAGTAGTCTATAATAGATAGCTCAATGGCATAAGCATCTGACTTACAATTTCTTGTGTTCACCATTTGTAAGGTGCAGCAATTGGAACCAGATTACTTACAAGCATGTCATGTAACACCTTAGCAGAAGTTAATTTAAAAGGAGGAGGACACTTATTTCACCTTAAAAAATTAGTAGATGGAAGAGGAGTTATAAATAACTGGTAAATGGAATTAAATTATATGCATGATACAAAACCAGTATAGGATGGGGGTGAGCACTAGGTGGATAGCATGAAGGGAACTGTCCTGAAGACACACAGACAGGAAAGAAGTTTCACAACAGAAGTTGAAAAACTTTCCAGCATGATCGCAGAAGAACAAAACACAAGCAAAATCTTCAGGTTGTGCAATGAGCTCAATAGATTTAGAAAATTTCAAGAAATCTGGAAGTAATAGAGCATAAATAAAAGCAAGTTGTAAAATGATTTAACAGGGATAGCAACAAAGATGTGCTTTTACTATCAGAGTCACCTAGCCTGTAAGACCTTTAACCTGTAACACATGGATATGAATGAATGGATTTTAGAATTGGTATGGGAGTTAGAAAGCATAGAGTCAAATCATATGAGTCTTCCAAATCATTTGGAGTTATCAGTGAAATGTGAGCTGAAGTAACCCACTCACACATAGACAATAGATGATAGATAGACGATAGATGATAGACGATAGAAGATAGAAGATAGAAGATAGATAGATAGATAGATAGATAGATAGATAGATAGATAGATAGATAGATAGATAGATAGATGATAGATAATAGAGATAGACAGACAGACAAACAGACAGACTGACAGACAGACAGACAAGCAGACAGACAATCACCTTCTAAGTTCCTACTTATTAACACATGGATTTTGGGGAGAACATTGTAGATCTAAGTCATAATAAGAGGTTAAAGGGGCCGGGGAGATGGCTCAGTGGAATAAGCGCTTCCCTGGCAGGTGCAAGGGGCTGAGTTCAATCCCCAGTTCCGCAAAAAAAAAAAAAAAAAAAAAAAAAAAAGAAGGAGGCCTCTTAGCCGGGCATGGTGGCACATGCCTGTAATCCCAGCACTCGGGAGGCTGAGGCAGGAGGATTGTTGTGAGTTCGAGACCAGCCTGAGCTACAAAGTGAGCTCGAGGCCAGCCTGAACTGCATAGTGAGACCCTGTCTCAAAAAAAAAAAAAAAAAAAAAAAAAAATAAGAGGTTAAAAATATCAGACAAATTCAAAATTAAGTAATGTTTATTATTTCTTCGTTTCAATTTCTTCATCAGTGAAAAGGGAATAGTAACTCTCCATAGGTCATCTATGAACAATAAATAAAAATAAGGTATATAAAACTATTAAAATAAAATAAAACATGTAAAGCGGTAAAGTTGCCAGTTTTGCTGATGTATACAGAAATTATCATACATGAGGGAGACCAAAGTTCTATTATTACTCATTGCATTAAGTTATTATCAACCTGTATCATGAAATAGATTATGAAATCTACTATGGACATAGAATGTTTTTACTCAATTTTAGCACTCTCATCCAGAATTCATATATGGTTTTCTGAATGAAAATGCACTTTAGTATTTTGGAAAAGACTAAATATAACAGCTTTGAACTTGTACATTGTTTTCTTTTTTTACTTTTTAATATAACATTAATGAAAAACAAGCTATTGGTTTTGTTGTTATTTATTATTTATAAGTAGTTTTGCTACTGTAGTGAGAATTAAATTAGTAAGTACAGATTTACATTGTTAGTGTATAACAAAATTATATGTTTAAATCATCTTTTATTTTTCTACTAGTGTGCACTTTTATTATTTTCCAGCACGGTATACATTATTATCCATGAATATACATAATTAGGCTCTATTACTTAGTTTTCTATGTTGAAATATTAAACATTGTGTTTAATCTGATGTGTAATATATAACCCTTCAGTTCATGTTGCATATCTGAACCCACGTCTATATCTACATTTATGTATATCTATATATTTATATTTATAATCTATCTACTTGTTTACAAAACATCATTAACCTTCTTTTTAAAAATATTGCATTGTCTATTCTAGAGCAAAAGCATGCCAAGCTTCATCATTTTCAGAAACAGATAATGCCTCCCCTAGAATCTGGATAGGAAAAGAGAAGATATATTTTCAACAGTTTACGCACATGGTCATTCAGCTTCTTTGAAGTTTGAGCTTTCATGCAGCTGCATTCTGTAATTATTGACAGCTCTATCTCTTCTCAGAAGCTGTGCACCATCTTCCTTAAACCTCATGATTCCTTTTGCAGGGTCAGGGGTCGCCATTCTTCTGCATTCCACAAAGTTGCTAAGTGATTTTAACTTGGCATAAATTTGTACTGATTATTCTGTGATTGGTGTTCGTGTAAATAATAAAATATAATATGCCAGAATGATACATTCAAAAGTAGAGAACTAAGTAATATTCTTATGTTTTTGGCTGCAAAATATAGGCAGGCTGCCACATTTTATGAGATCTTCAATCCTTGCATGGCCCTTGCCTGAACTGACTTGAGATAGTCCAGATGTGACAGACGCATGGATCCTACTGAGCTGATCTTTATCCTGGAGGAAATCCCAGAAGGTTCTGGCTAGAGCAAGGTGAAAGAAAGCACTTAGGTCGACGTCACATACAGCTTGAAGTTCAGAAGCAGCAATGAATCGCTCGCTTTGTTTATTTATTCTTTATATTTATATAGCAACACCCATTGTGAAATTCCATGGGGCACATGTGTTATGAAAAATAAACAAAAAGCTAAGAACTCAAGTCATTTTTAATTAACATATCAATTGCAAAATATTCCACCACACAGATGTCCCTTGCTTTGGGCCCAGAACTTCAATGAGCTGAAGTTCTGTCAGGTCAAGAAAAATAAAGTAGTGCAATCGACTAAAGTTATTTCAACTCAACAGGACCCTTTCTGGCTTCACTCTCCATAACTGTATGTAAAATGTCCAATGCCCACTCCATAAGGAGGTTGATAGGTATATTTGAATTTGGACACTGACAATTATACTTAAATTACATTATTGTAAAAATATGTTTCAAAACCACTGAATAAATATAGCTGGAATAGATAAGCAACACCCAATCCCTGCAACACACATATCTACAAATTATTTTCCACATGGGATATTTTATTGAAACCCAGAATACATATCTTCTTAGTACAATCATAGTGATATTAGCAAGAGATTCACCCGTGTCTGTATTTTTCAAAACCAATATCTCAAAGAATGTCACATCACATTACATCCCATTTTATACTAGTCCCTGTTTTCCCCAGTAAACTAGTGATGCATGTTGTAGTCTAAGTATAATCTCAATATACCACTGCCTACCACTGCTATGCAGAAACAATTTTGTTTTTTGGATTTTAGGTAAGGATCTATAGGGTATTCAGGGTCTCACCACTAGATCAGACTCATAGTGATCTGCCCATTTACAGCCTCCCAAGGGATGGGACTGCAGTGGGTGAGTGCCACCATGCCCAGTCTCATTTGCTGTCTTAGAGTGCCCCAGGGGCAGAGCCAACAGCTCAGGCCCAGGGGATGGAACCCCCAGCTCCTGCACCTGAGCTATTAGGCTGGCTCTTAGAAACAATCTTAAAAAGCCTTCATGATATGCTGTCCTCTTCAAGTAGAATTATTCTACACTACTGTATAATTCAACACACAGAAATAATTCTTCCTTTCTCTTGTCCTTCCGTTTTGGATATAGCCGTATTATAGCCCTACTTGATGGGACTGGTGATATAAGTAGTCTATGTGTTGTGTGTCCAACTTATGTCAATGTCAATAGGGAAAAAGACTTGTGTCTTCTTGGCACAGTACCTTTTGTGTTTACCATGGAAATTACTGTTAAGATTCCTCAAAACACTTGAAATAGAAATTCCATTTGGCGCAGTGTTCCCCCACCTAAATGTGTTCCTCACAGAGGCCAGCCAAGCACCCCAATGGATCAAAGTGCCTGCTTAGGCAGACACAGTGGCTGGGGTTTGATCCTTTTGTGTGGTGGCTGGGGTTTGATCCCTTTGTGTGGTGCCAGCCTCACCACTGAGGCAAGCTGAGAAGGTCACTGAGACTGGGTGTGGTGGTGTGCACCTTGATAGGCTGAAAGCAGGAGAATCACTGAGTCCAATCTACGTGGTGTGCCCCTGTAGACCCATAGGAAAATTTTTTTAAAAATGTATTCCTCAAAGAATTAGTCATTATATCAAAGAGATCCATACCTATACATGTTTTCATAGCACAATCTATAATAGCCTTAAGAGATAAATAAAGAATATGCAATATCTATATATGATGCAATACTACTATGCCATAAAGAAAGACAAACTTGAGATATTAGCAGGCAAATTTATGCAACATACTATTCAGCAAAATAATGCAGACACACAGCTTGGATATTGAACACTTTCATGGCAAAGAAAGAGAGAAAGAGGGAGAGAGAGTGAAGAAGAGAAAGAGAAGGACAGAGACTGAGACTGGGCATGGTGGCGTGTGCTTGTAACCCCAGTGCTTAGAAGGCTGAAAGCAGGAGAATCACTCTAAGTCCAATCTATGTAATGTAGACCCTGTACTAAATACATTATGTGTATATATCTATCTATATATATATATATAGATAGATAGATAGATATCTATATATATATATAGTTGCTCCAGTAAGAGAAATGTCTTAGAAAATTTGAAAACCTTTTTTCACAAGAATAAATAATATTCAAGTTCTACAAATTTTCTTTATTCTTTTTCATGGAAAACTGTCATTAAAAAAAAAGTGCTTCTCAATAATTATGTGTGAAAACATATTAAATTGAGTATTACTGTAAGGATCATAACATTTGTCAAAAATAGAACCAGAACAATGTTCAGAAGTCCTGTGTCCCTCACTGGTTTATGTTTCTGCCATATCATATAACATTTCCAAAACAAAATAAATTAAGGCAATGAAAAATTGAGGGCAGAGATAAAATGAAGAAGGGAAAAGGGGAAGATGTCAGAAGCATGATGATACATGAAAACTCTGCCAAGCTTCCTTGTACGTGTGCTAGAGAAAGGTCACACTTTTAGCTCAAAGCTGTGTAGCAGTTGAGACAAAGAAGGATCAATAATTCATTTATTTGGTCAGAGTATCTTTGAAATGAAAATCAAGTTGGCATTGAAGAGAAAACCTACTGTTGCCACTGTAAGGAGAGAAACATGTCCCATGTGTCTTAATAAAAAGAATATTAGAAATCATATCCACACCTATATCCTTACAATACTGACGAGAGGTCTGGCATTTCGAGTAAGAACATTGTCATATTAGGCTGTGCTACCAGACAGAACACAGTTCCACAAAGCCCAAGAATATCATCTGGATGGACACAGCTATCAGATAACATGACCTAGCCTAGATGTGGACTACAGAGCAGCGGGAATTGTATTTTCAGTTGGATTCAACAGCTGTCCTGTGTGCCTGCTTGTGTTGTTACGACTGCAGTTGAGGATATACATTAAAGGAGAATCAATAACAGTCAAAAAATTACATTATTTGAGGGCTCCTGTTTTAGGCACAGTGTATAACACCTATGTTTTAAAGTTTTGGTTTTGTTTATAAGGATATATGCAAAAGTTATAAGTCAGAACAGAGATCTAGGTTAAATATTTTTTTAGGAAACAATCACTGTTCTTAACTAAGTGAAAGATTTTCTAGGCTATCCTTCAGGACAGATTTTTGTAATAATGCTTTTTTTATTGCTGTATAATGTGTATTTTTTACAATTATTGGAGAAGGTAGGGGAACCTAAATGCAACGTCATTGTGTTTTGAAAGTGAGATGCCTGGTATGGAAAACACACATACGCTTCAACAGAAACCCTGAGCTAAGCTCAACATCTTCACAAGTCTCTGGAGACATAGAAGAGAATATTTAAAAAAAAACTTGGATAATGTCAAAAAAGTGTCCTCAGTTTTGAAGAGAGTTTGTATTAAAAATCTCTATGAAACTTTAAAAAGAAAATTCAGTGCCTTACATTGCTTCAGACATTCTGAATTTGAAACTGGAGAGAGAAGTAGGAAAGAAAGCATAATTTATGCTTTCTATGTTGACACAAATTAAGTTTGTTGTAAGTAGGTTAAATAGTAAAACTATTTGGGAAAATTTATATATATATATATATATATATATATATATATATATATATATATTTCAGTCCATTATGAAATTTGTATATAGTCAAGTGCCAATAGAAGCTGTAAAAGATTCATTTACTACATACACTATGAAGGGAAAAAAATATTTTGCCTCCAGCCTCCTCCATTTTGCTGTTTCCTGGTTTCCTTGGTCTTTGAATGCCAATCACGCAGTGTGTGAGGAATCCTAAGCATACAGATTTAGGACAGAATGAGTTCTCTCAGTTGTATGTATTCTTTTTATGACCCCTATGCTACTGATTGCTCCATTGATCAATCAAAATGAAATATATACATATATTGTATATAACAATATTTGCATGAGGAAAAATGGAACATATTGCATGAAGACATAAATGTAATTTTCTAGAAAGCATTTAATTCTTCCTTATTTTAGGATATTTTTCAGGATACACTGCTGAAAAATGCTGACATATAAAACTAAGAACTAGGGGCCATGCTAATAAACAGGAACTTTTAAAATTGTCTTTCAGTTTTCTGTATACAATACTTTTAAAATGACTGAAAGTTTTGATATTCACCTTTAAAAAAATAAATCTTCCATTTTATAGAAAATCTGTTTTTGCTCAAGCAATCACATAATGATTTTTTGGCAGCAATAAAGCATTTTAAATATATTTTTCCATTTTAAAATTTGTGAGTTGGTCCTTAGTAAATGTCCTCAAAGACAACATATTATTTTAAGACTTGTTATATTTTAATATAATGTGAAATTTAACTCAATGTGTAAAAATATATTTCATGATTATTTGTTATTTTAGATTTATTTTAAAATTAGTAAGCCATGTCTAATTCAAAATCTCTTCTATGAGCATGATTTTGCATATAAAAAAACCTAACTACTCTTCCAAAAGACTATTAGCAATGATAAACTAATTTGGTAAAGTTGTATACTAAAAATCAACATACCAGCAGTTTTTTTACACCAAGAAAAATTTTCCGAGAAAGAAATCAAAGAAGTAATTCCATCTACAATTCTCACTAAAACATTAGTAAATAAAATACCTAGGCATGATTTCTACAATGAAATTTACAAGGTAATGAAATACAGAGGAAGAGTAAATAAGCGACCTTCCCTGTCAATTTGACTGACCTGAGGGACTCCTACGGGTGTCTGGTGGATCAGGAGGATGTAACTGGGTGGCCTCCCTCTTCTTGGTTTACTGGACACCATGATTAGTGTGCTTTTCTCCTATCATGGTTTTCTGCCTTGGCATTAGCTAACCATGGAGTGAAACCTCATAAGCCATGATCCAAAAGAGCCTGTGCTCCACCTTTAATTTGATTTTATCAGGCATTTAGAAATAGTAACAAAAATTTCATACAGAGGGGATATAAAAAATGGAAATATTCCTTATGGAATTATTTGTAAGAATTAATATTGGTAAGTCATCCATTTATCCCAAAGTAATCTGGAGGCTAAATGCAATACTTATCAAAATATCAGTATCATTTTTCACAACAAACACAGAAAACTTGAAGCATGAAAGTATCTAATATCTAAAGTTCTTAGCCGGGCATGGTGGCATATGCCTGTAATCCCAGCACTCGGGAGGCTGAGGCAGGAGGATTGCTGTGAGTTCGAGACCAGCCTGAGCTACAAAGTGAGCTTAAGGCCAGCCTGAACTGCATAGTGAGACCCTGTCTCAAAAAAAAAGACAAAGAAAAAAAAATAAAATAAAATAAAGTTCTTGCAAAGCCATAATAAGCAAAATAACAATGTAATAATCTAAAATTAGATGTACAGACTAATGGAAGTGAGTAATGAACCCAGATAATAATTTATATAGCCAAAGCGAACTGCTCTCCAAAAAAGGTGCAAAAATATGCTAGAAAAAGAGCAAGTTATTTAATAGATCTTCCTGGGAATGCTGGATATTCATGTACAGAAGAATGAAATTTCACCCTATCACTCTCCATGTAAGAAAATGTATTCAAAATAAACCAAACACTCGAAAGTAACATTTGAAACTACGAAAAAAAAAA
>PVKA01053184.1:0-11354 GCA_004027165.1 Ctenomys sociabilis
ATCAACAACTGGGATCAACTCTTCTTAAGGAGCTTCTGCATGTCAAAAGAAATTGTCAACAGAGTGAAAAGACAACCCACAAACTTTGAAAAAATCCTAACTAATAAGCAATCAGACAGAGGACTACTGTCTAGAATATATAAAGAACTAAGATATAACAGGGCCCTCAAATTTAAAGACCCAATTCAGAAATGGGCATTTGAGATGAATACACACTTCTTAGAGGACGAAATTAAAGAAGCAAATAAATATATGAAAAAATGCTCCACATTGGTAGCCATCTGTGAAATGCAAATAAAAGCAACACTGAGATATCATCTCACTCCAGAAAGAATCAAACAACAACAACAAATGTTGGAGAGGTCGTGGGGAAAAAGGAACACTTCTCCACCGCTGGTGGGAATGTAGACTGGTACCACCATTGTGGAGGTCAGTGTGGAGACTCCTCAAAAGAGTAGGACTAGAAATCCCATTCAAGCTGGCTATCCCCCTACTGGGAATTTTCCCAAAGGATCTGAAAACATTGTATCATAGTGATATATGTGTACCTATGTTTATAGCAGCACAATGTGTGATAGCAAAATCTTGGAAACAACCAAAATGTCCATCACATGAGGAATGGTTGAAAAAGATGTGGTATTTCTATATAATGGAGTATTATTCAGGTATTAAGAATGATAAGTTTGAACTGGATGCCACTTGAACATATACTCATAAGTGAAATAAACCAGACACACATGTGTAAATATCGTATAGTCTACCTAGTATAACAAGCGAAAAGCAGAAATGCTAAAGGCAATGTACAAGAACAACTAAAATCAATTGAGTCTGATAAGGCAAACTGAATGGCATATGCTGCAGGATACTAATCAGCTTTTCTTCTGGATGGTTAATAACCTAAGATCACAAGTCAGAGTTAGAGAAATAGAAGAGCCACAAGGCCAGCCAACATTTTGGCCCTAGCCTTTCAAGGTCAGCGAAAACTCAGGACATAGGAGAACCTGTACTGCAACATCATGAAACTCAATTGAGCTCCAAATTTTCTGAACAAGGAGATTATGGAGCCACAGAGGAAAGAGATTGAAGTTCTAAAGTGTGCCTGGGGAGAGTCACATGGAGATAAAACTTTCTCTCAAGCTCTTACAGAGAGCAAAGTGGTCAAGCATTGGCCGTGACTCATCCACATGGATGACACAGACAGAGGATCTACAGAATAATGTACAGGACTACAAGATAAATCCTGAGGGGACTTCACTGACCACATAAGAAACATAAAGTACATGTGTTGGTATATAAGTCTTGCTCTATCTAATTCTTAACCATCCAGCAGAAAAGTATAAAAATGAAGTATACATCGTGGGGCCATAATATTAAGCTGAGCTGTATATGGCTATGGTCAACAACTTCTTTAAATAACTGACTATTGTTGTGGAATGCTGGACTGTGTTGAAATGTGTTGTCGAGTTCAAGCACCTATGTTAGTTGAATGACAATGGAGTCCCCATCTTTGACAGGTGTAAACAAAGGAAGGGTTGTAGAAAGGTAAAAATCATGATGTGTGTGTATAGACAATACAGTGGGGATAGATAACGCTGTGCTTCTTCATAATCCTATGAGAGGCAAGATTTGCACTAATGGTGGTTGGACAGGATATTATGTCAGCTTCTCATACTATAGACAACACTGGGAAAATAACAAGGTAGAAAGTATTAATTATTGAATCTTTGATGTAATTCAGGTATAAAAAATAAGGTACGCAAACAGATACACTTTGTTTCTTTACTGATAAGAGTCATATGCTATAATAATGTCTATAAGTATAATATCATGTATGCACCTTCTATGATGTCAAAACATTATGAAAACACTTTGCAGTGTATTAATTTATCAAATCCATCTTGTCAAGGTATCTTAAAACTGTCTCATTGATATTTGTACTTCAAAAAACCAAACCAAACCAAACCAACAAACAAACAAATAAATAAATAAAAATGGGGCCAGGGAGATGGCTCAGTAGAATAAGCACTTGCCTGGAAAGTGCAAGGGCCTGAGTTTAATCCCCAGTTCCACCAAAAAAAAAAAAAAAAAAAAAAAAAAAATAGAAAGAAAGAAAGAAAAACATACAGTGGCCCATTTTCAAGATAAAGTCTAAGAATTTAACTCTCAGTGGATAGCCATTAGTGGACAAAATTGCCTACTTGGGGGTCTGGAGAGATGGCTCAGTGGAATAAGTGCTTCCGATGTAAGTGCAAGGGTCTCAGTTCAATCCCCGGTCCCCTTCCCAGCAAAAAATATTGCCTACTTGCCTATGGAAGAGCATGAGGTCATGCATGTAAGAGTCCCTAAACAAAGAGGGGAGGGATAAAGTCAATAAAGTAGGGCTTGGGGCTGAGGAGATGGCTCAGTGGAATAAGCACTTCCCTGGCAAGTGCAAGGGCCTGGGTTCAAATCCCCGGTTCCGCAAAAAAATAAAAAAAAATAAAATAAAATAAAGTAGGGCTTCACATACTACACTAACTCTGATTGGAAACATTATTGGCAGTTAAGAAGCTACCCATTTATGGATTAATCAATTCCTTTAAACTCATAAAATGTTTTCAGAGGGAATAAGGCCAAGCATATATCCTAATGATATTTAGCCAATGACTGGGAATATTGTACTCCTCATAACACTCAGCCAATGAGGAACTGAGGCTAGGGACCTGCATGCTAGGAGATGAACTGGTCACTGAATCACTTTTGGTGTGCCTGTTGCTTTTAGAGGAAGAGATTATTAGTAACTCAAAAAAGAGTTCCTGAATTCTGAACTTCCCTGTTGTAGAGAATTATTAGAATCCACAGCTGTGCCTTGTGGGTCTCTGTGAGAGATGAAGTAGCAGCATATGGCACAAGAACAGCTTGATTGCTATAGAAATTTCCCCCTGTGTCACCCACAGGTTTAATGGTTGCCTATAATCTTACCCACAAAGCAGTCTGAATATCCATTTTCAAAATTCTAAAGACAACCATCATTCTTTTTGGATGCCTTCCATTTGCTGACCTTTCCTGAGAGCATATGGTCCTGTGAAACTAGCAGAAAGTACTCATGGGTTGAATCACTCTAGGGAAATAGGGGGTGGGGAGGTTGGTGAAAACATCCCATCTTAATAGGAATGTGGTAGCTTCATGGGACATGTGGGTCAGATCAGCACCTGGGAAAGTAGCATCTCTAAGAGATACTTCAAAGGGGCCTGACAACAGCAATCATTGTTCTTTCAGTTATAATCCACACTTGATAAAAGATTTATCAGAAAAGAGAACAAGAACTGTAAATGGGAACAGGCCCTTGGCTCAAAAGTGGTGTCCCTTGGATATTCACAACAATGTGGTTCTTCCTGTGTTGATTACTTTCTTCTCCTCTATGTTGGGGATGTACGTACTTTGTCCCAGCCTTGGGGGCGTAACCAATATATTGACTTTCGTTACAGAAAATGAATTTTTAATACATATCAGTAAGATGTATAAGGGGGTTTATTAGGCAGAATTTAGAGTCCACATTCAAATAAGAGTGTGGGTATGAATGAGGAATAGAAGTCTTTGTGGCCTTCAGCTGATTATATTTATGGGGATTTTAGGTGGAATTTATGAGAAGACCTGAGGTCTCACTGAGATTAGTCTCTCTTCAAGTGAGCCCAGAGCCTCAGAAGCATTTCACATTTATGAAGGCTAAAGGCAGGTTAAGGAATGTGTATAATTACTTAAGTGAATACAAACTACTATCTCTACTAACTACCACCGTTTGTCTAACTCTAGGTCCACACAATTGCTAGCTGATAACATCCCCAGCAAGGGACCAAATCTGCAGGAGAAGCTGTTATCTGGAATCTGATTTCTGTGAAATTCAAACAGACAGCAATCCCCCTCAGGCTCTGTCTATTGTTCCCTACTCTCTAGGACATTAGGTTTTTATCTCAAATCTGTATTTCTATAGGGAAGACCACCCAGGGCCGGCAGGATCCTCATTTGAGCCAGAGCCCAGGACTGGCCTGTGAGCGGGACTGCCCAGGCCTACTAGAACCTCATTCCACTCAGGCCTGGTGTATGAGTGGAACTGCCCAGGGCCTACCAGATCCTCATTCTAGCCAGAGCCTAGGCCCCACATGTGAGTGGAATTAGACGGGCCTGGTGTGGAACCCTGTGGCAGAACTCCCTACAGAGAAGCTAAATGCAGACTCACCCAGCTGATCCAGGATCAGAATATCTCGAGAGAATGGCACAGTGGGTTCACCTTCAAGGGCTGTAGCAGGAAGAAGTAAAGCACAGCAGCCAAACTCACCTGTGAGTTTGAACTTGGTTGATCAGGACCTGGTGCTAAGGTAATAACTACCAAGGATTTACACCAAAGGTAAAAAGACAGTGTTATACGAAATGACAAAAAGAAGGAGAAAAACACATTCTCAGGCCCCAGGCCCACCCCGAACAAATGCAGGAGACAATAGCATAAAAGAAATTGGAAATCACACACCTGAAATCTCTGAAATAATAGCATTCTGAAGCAAAAAACAACTGCAGAAAGGTATAGAGGAAACCAGATCAAAAAATTTCTAAGTAAAAACACAAATGACAACTATAATGAAAGAAGTACTAAGTGCTTCTGAAGAAGACACTGATTAAAAATATATATATATATATAAATGATGAGGGGTTGGGGAGATGGCTCAGTAGAATAAGCACTTTCCCAGCAAGCACAAGGGCCTGAGTTCAATCCCCAGTTCCGCCAAAAGAAAAACAAATAAAACAAACAACAAAATAAAAAAAAAAATAAAATGAAAATGATGGAATCCTTGAATGAGTAATATAGGAAAGAAATAGAATGCAAGAAGCAGATTCAAAGTGCTGTACAGAGGGGCAGGGGAGATGGCTCAGTGGAATAAGCACTTTCCCGGCAAGCACAAGTTCTGCCAAAAACAAACATGAAAAACAAACAAACAAACAAAAAACTAAAGTGCTGGAAATTGAAACCTCAATCACAAGCCAGCAAAACCGTTTGAATGAAAGTGAAAATAGGTTTTCACGCCATGAAGACACCATTGCAGCTAGTGAAAACATAAGAAAAGATCTCTTAAAAACAACTAGCATGCAGGAAAATATAATTCAACATCTGAAAGACAATGCAAAGATGAACAACGTAAGACTAATGGGCATCAATGAGAAAGAAGGAGTCAATACAAATGATACAAAAAGAATATGGACAGAAAACTTCTCAAGCATAGGGAAAGAATATGACATACTGATAAGTGAGACATAGAAATCCAAAGAGCATCAACCCAATTAAAACCACACCCAGAAATATAATAGTGAAGATTCCAGAAATTCAGCACAGGAACATTATACTAAAAGGCACTAGAGAAAAGAAACAGATCACATTTCAAGGAAAACCCATCAGAATAATAGCAGATTTCTCTTCACAAACCATGAAGTCAAGAAGAGCTTGGAGCCAAGTACTATAAGTTTTGCAAGAAAACAAATTCAAACCCAGACTGCTATACCATGTAAAATTCTCTTCCAAGTTTAATAGAGAAGTGAAACACTTCCATTACAAAGAACAATGAAAGAATTTTATGACGACAAAGCCAATCCTACACAGACTACTAAAAGATGTTCTAGAGAGGGAGCAAAATGACAACTCCCCCTAACCCTAACCGACCAAATAGGGCAAACAATCTAACACAGGAGAATAAGAGGTATGCAAAAGCAGTCTTTCAATTATTCTTTCATATATGGCAGCAAAATATTTTCATAAGTATACTCTACAAATGAACTTCTCTGCACACTATGGATCATGATTCTATCTGGGTCGACAGGGTAGATCAGTCCCACAAGTGACACCTGGCCACCAGTAAGTGTCATGGACATCCATGACATACTAGAACTTTGTGCAATATCCTATCCCCAGACTGATAGAAGTGCTGGTAATTTATTTGCCATTCCATTATTTATCTTATGTTTTATTCTTATTAATTCTTTACTAGCATGAAAACGTTTTCTTAGTTCAATTGCTTTGAAACATTTAATTTTTAATTATTTAGTATTTAATTTTCTGAATATTGCTTAATCTTAATTTTTGTTTACAGATTTATACTGTATCTTTGACTTACAATCTATCTAAAAGACATAGTATGATATTTTCTCCTAGTATTAGAAACATTAGGGGCTGAGGAGATAGCTCAGTAAAATAAGCTCTGGTCTGGCAAGTGCAAGGGCCTGAGTTTAATCCCCAGTTTCCCCTCCACCAAAAAAGAGAAAGTAACTTTAAAAAGTATAGTTCCATTTTTCAATCGACTTATATTACTTCTTCCTTGTGGTTTACACACACACACGCACACACACACACACACACACACACACACACACACACACACACGAAGAAAAGTGTATAACCCAGCATAAGATTGATACTGTTTTGTAGAAATTTTTAATGACCTTTTAAACGGGTTCATCTAATATCTTTTACATAGTCCTGCATAACTAACATTTTGAGAGCTCTTTATTCTTTATCCAGGACCATACAGCAACTTCTCTTGCCTTCTGAATTATACTTTGTTATTTCCTATATGCTATGTCTGGAGGTATTAGAATACTTTGAATTTGTATAACTGGAAAATAGTTTACTTTTAACTTTCAAAAGTATATTTGCTAAGTATAAAATTCAAAGAGGACAGATTTGTTTTTCTTTCAGTCTTTTAATTAGTCTCATTTCTTAGAAACTTGATCTTTTGCTTTTTTCTTTCTTTCTTTTTTTTTTTTTTTGGTGGTACTGGGGATTTTGAGCTTGCCAGGCAAGCACTTATTCTACTAAGTTGTCTCCCCAGCCCTTATTTTTTGTTCTTCCATAACTAATATTTTTTATTTATATGCTTGAATGATTTTTTTCTTTACAATAAGTTTTGGATGATTTCATATTTGTGAATCTTGGCATCATTTTACTCAAATTTCTTGTGCAAAAGATTCATTTTTCTTGGAAATGTGGTGTTACAAGTTCAATTAAATTCAGAAATTATAAATCTTCAAATATTTATTGCCTACCCCTTTCTACTTTGAGAATTCTAATTATATGAATATAAGTTTCTTGGTTTTGGCATAGAGTGAATGATTATATGACTGATCTTTAAATTCTTTCTTGTTCATTTTTATTTTTGATAATTTTTATTGTTATCTTCATTTAAGTTTATAATTTATTTATGATGTGCAATCTATTATTAATCTCACTCTATGTATTCATTTCAGAAATATTTCTCTAAAATTCACTCTCTCTACATTTTATATCTTTCACATTTCAGTGTTTGTCTACAACTTTAATGTGATATGTAATTATTGATTTTCAATAAAGTTAATGAAAAAATAAAGGAAAAATCAGAGTAATGGCAGATTTCTCTTCACAAACTATGAAGTCAAGAAGAGCTTGGAGCCAAAGACTACAAGTCTTGCAAGAAAATTAATTCCTGCCCAGATTGCTATACCCTGAAAAACTCTCTTTCAAATTTAATGGAGAAGTGAAATACTTCTATGACAAAGAACAATGAAAGGATTTCATGACGACAAAGCCAACCCTACACAGACTACTAAATGATATTCTAGAGAGGGATCAAAAATGATAGATGAGGACTCAAAGTTTCCTGGACACCTTGCCCCAAACATTCCCTCCCTCAGTTTCTTAGGTAACCTATGCCAACCCAATCCCAATGCTGCCCCACACTGTATTCTGGTCTCAGTTTACTTCACCTTGACCCATGTTTGTTTCAACTTACTCTCTTCTGATGTAAACAAAATTAAAAATTAAGATAAATGATACCCACTTGAGATCTTCCTATTCCAGACTACAATCATGCTCTCTGAAACCTGTGACCTGGGTGTTACCTGGCTGCTCTAGCCTGCGATTACCTTCCCTGAAAGATCCTATAAAGCCTCCTGCCCCCATTTGCCCCATGCTAGTGCTTCTAATAAACTTGCTTCATTTGTGTCAGTTTGTCTGGTCCTGTACTGCATGGATTTGGCCATCCAAGTTTGACCTTTCATTTGGTGCCAAAACCTGGGGTCCAGGGCCTGAACTGGTCCCTCCTGACTGGAGGGTTGCTTTCTCAGTGGTTCACATCTGGCTGACCTCGGTGTGGGCCACAAGCTTCAGACATCGCCCATTGCTAATGGCCACATCCAGATACCTCATTCAAAACTGTAAGTCCTTCTCCCCTTTCATGTCTCTCTCTCCTCTGTGTCCATAATTCCATGAATGAGAACAAAAGAACCCATCAAATAGGGCAAAAAAAACACAGGAGAAAAAGAGATATACAACAGCAGTCTTTCAATCATTTGTTTACATACAGCAGCAAAATATTTCTATCAGCACACTATACAAATGGACTTCTACACCCTGTGGGTCATGATTCTATCTCGGTCTACAGGGAGGATATCAAGGAAATAGCAGTAGCTCAATCCAACAAGTGATACCTGGCCACCAGTAAGTGTTACGGACACTGCCCATCTCCACGACACACTAGAACTTTGTGTGATATCCTATCCCCAAACTGGTAGAAGTGCTGGTCATATATTTGCCATTCCAGTTTTATGTTTTATTCTTAGCAATTATTTACTATCAAGAAAACTTTTTCTTAGTTGATATGTTTGTATATATTAACCTATTCAAATACTATGTGAGTGCTTTGAATTAATCACAGGTTCGTACAAAGGATACACAACATTCTGACCTCTTAGTCAGACTCACAATTTAATCTTAATTTTGGAATATTGTATTGAAATATTTAATTACATTTTTAATTAATTAATATTTATTTTCCTAAATATTATTTATTTAATTTTTGTTTTATGATTTATACTGTACCTTTGACTTACAATCTACTTATAAGACATGGTATGATATTTTCTCCTAGTATTAGGAAGTTTAAAAAGTATATTTCCATTTTCCATGACTATATTACTTTTTCCTTGTCTTACACACACACACACACACATACACACACACACATATATATATATATATATATGTAGCCTGACATAAGAGTGATACTGTTTTGTGGAAATTTTCAATGACCTTTTAAATGGGCTCATCTAATATACTTATATTTCATGTAGTCCTTAACTACCATTTTGAGAGCTCTTTATTCTTTATCCAGGACCATATAGCAGCTTCTCTTCCCTTCTGGATTATGATCTTTGTTATTTTCTATATGCTGTGTCTAGAGGTGTTAGAATATTTTGAGTTTGTATAACTGGAAAATATTTTACTTTTAGTTTTCAAAGGTATGTTTGCTAAGTACAAAATTCATTGAGGACAAATCTTTTTTTTCAGTCCTTTGAATCAATTAGTCTAAGGGCTGGGGAAATGGCTCAGTAGAATAAGTGCTTCCGTGTCAAGCGAAAGGGCCTGAGTTCAATCCCTGGTTCCACAAAAAAAAAAAAAAAAAAAACTAGCTATGAATTAATTAGTCTACTTACTCACCCACTTGATCTTTTTTTAAAATTAACTTTATTGAGAAACAAATAGCAGTGAGACAGTTTCAAAACCAATTAATAGGACAGTTTCAATAATTAATACATTACATATTGTTGTCTTCTTAATGGTTATTCATAGTACAAGATGCAGACATGATATCTTATTCACGAACACTATTAGTACAAATCTTTTTATTTACTGAATTAAGAGAAAGTAGCTGTATATGTATCCTAATTAGTTTGAATATACAGATACAAAATGGTCATTCATTTGTAGGAGGATAGCTGGCTTGAATGGGATTCCATTCCAGTCCTAGTTTTTTAGTCTAGGACTAAATCAGTCTCCACACTGATTTCCATAATGGTTGCACCAGTCTACATTCCCACAGCAATGCAGAAGGGTTCCTTCTTCCCCAAAGCCTCTACAACATTTGTTGTTGGTTGATTTCTTTATGATAGCCATCCTTTCAGAAGTGAGATGGTATCTCAGTGTTGTTGTAATTTACATTTCATGGGTAGCTAGTGATGTGGAGCATTTTTCCATGTATTTATTTGCTTCTTTAATTTTGTCCTCTCAGAATGTGTGTTCATTTGGATGCCGATTTCTGGATTGTGCCTTTAAATTTGGGGACCCTAATGACTTTCAGTTATAAATTCTAGAGACTTTTTTCTGAGTACTTGTTAGTTAATATTTTTTCCAAATTTGTGAGTTGTCTTTCTATCTGTTGGTAATTTCTTTTGATGTGCAAAAACTTCTCAATAAGAGGAGGTCCCAGTTGGTAAATCTTTCCAGTATTACCCGTACCACTTGATTTTTATTCATGAACTCTTTGCCTACCCCTATGTCTCCAAGAGTTCTTCCTACTTTCTCTTCCAGGAGATTTAGTGTTTCTGTTTTAATGTTTAGATCTTTAATACACTTTGACTTTAGCTTAGTGCATGGTGATAGACCTGGGTCAACTTTTAGTTTTTAGCATGTAGAGAGCCAACTTTTCCAGCATCATTTGATAAAGAGGCTATCTATCTTCCAGTGAGCTTGTTTGGCCCTTTTATCAAAGATCAGGTTGCTGAGTGTGTTCATAGAGGCTTCAGCAGCTTCTCATCTATTCCACTCATCCTCAGGTCTATTTTGTTGGCAATACCATGCTGATTTTATCACAGTAGTTTTGTAGTCAGGAATTGTAACATCTCCTGCCTTGTCTTTGTTGCCCAGGATTGCCTTTGCTGTTCTAGGTCTTTCCTGGTTCCAAATAAATACTAGGATTGATTTCTCTAGGCCTGTGAGGTATGTTGGTGGAGATTGATAGGGACTGCATTAAATTTGTACAGCAATTTTTGGGAGTATGGCCATCTTCACAGTGTTGTTTCTTCCTATCCAGGAGCAAGGAATATCTTTACACTTTCTGAAATCCTCTATAATCTCTTTTTTCATAGTACTGAAATTTTCCTTGAAATATCTTTGACTCCTTTAGTTAGATTAACTCTAAAGTATTTCATTTTCCACAGTGCTATTGTAAAAGGTATTGTTTCTCTAATATCCCGCTCAGTGTGTTTGTTATCTGTGTAGAGGAATGCCATTGACTTTTAGGTATTGACTTTGTATCCTGCTATGTTATTGAATTTGTGTATCAATTCTAGTAGGTTCTTGGTTGAGCATTTTGGGTCTTCCAAGTAAAGTGTCATGTCATCTGTAAATAATCACAGTTTAATTTCTCCTTTACCTATTCTTTTTTTTTATTTATTTTTATTTTATTAAAATACAAATGTCAATCAGACAGTTTCAAGACACCTTAACCATACACATTCGATTAATTAATACATTGCAAACTGTTTTCATAATGTTTTGGTATTGTACAAGGTGCATACAT
>PVKA01053185.1:0-11354 GCA_004027165.1 Ctenomys sociabilis
TGGGAGAGCTTCCATGCTCCTATGCACATGCTGGGTCCCTCGGGACTTAGTCTAGGCCTATTTTTGAGGGAGTTCTTCTGTTTTGCACTCTGGATCACTCCAGACCCATCCCAGGCCTGTCATTGAGGCCTGGTGTGAAACTCTGCAGCTGAAGTCCCTGCACAGAGGCTCGGGGCAAGAACCACCCAGCTAATCCAGGAGGAGAACAACTTCCCACAGGGGCAAAACACATTCACTTCCAAGGGCTGAAGCAGGATAAAGCTGAGCACAGTATCCAGACCCAAGCCAGGCACAACTGGATGAATTGAAATGTCCTAGATCTGGACCCAGTAAACTGAGACACTTTGCTAGACCCAGATGTATAAAAGCATCCTCCCTCATTCTCTCTTAACTGAGAGAGGGGGCATAAGGTAACCAGCGTAAACTAGGCTGCCTAGAAAACACCTGGTACATCAAATAGAAGCAATCAGACAGAACTTAGAAGAACTAAATTAAATAAAATTCCCAATTTAATATCTGCTTAACTATATACACATAATGATTGCTCTTACTGTCTAAAATACAAATCCACGAATTGTACAAGTTTGTCAAGTGCTGGATATCATTACACATTATTAGCGTTCCTTGTTGTAGTTCTGTAAATACAAAACTATAACTGCCTTAATTATATAACCTACTTGGGTAAGAATTACAGTACATGCTAAGATTATAACTGCACCAAAGCTCTACACAAAAGATGAGAGGGCAGTGCTATACAAAAGGACAAAGAGAAGGAAAAAATGCAATCTCAGGCTCTGAACACATCCAGAACAAATGTAGAAGACATGAGCAAAGAAGAAATTGGGAATCACAAAGCTGAAATGTCTGAATTAATAGCTCAGGATGTAAGGAAACAACCTCAGAAAGGTATAGAGGAACTCAGATCAGAAATAACATCTGAATTAAAAAAGAAATCTCTGAATAGCATTTGAAGTAAAAAATCAACTGCAGAAACATATAGAAGAAATGAGATCAGCAATAATTTCTGAAGTAAAAATAAAAAGGATAACCATAATGAAAAAATTAATAACAGCTTCTCAAGAACACATCAATAAAAAACTAATAGAGAATATTAGAAAAATGATGTAATTCTTGAATGAGCAATATAGGAAAGAAATAGATCACATGAAGCAGAGTCAAGGAGCTATAGAACTTAAAAGATGTCATTGCAACTAGTGAAAAGGTAAGAAAATGCCTCTTAAAAATGATGAGGATGCAGGAAAAAATAACTCATAAAATGCAACACGAAACAAAGGTCAACAACATGAGACTAGCAGGCATCAATAAGAAAGAAACAGTCAATACAAATGACATAAAAAGAATATGGGCAGAAGTAATAGCACAGAGCTTCCCCAATAGGGGAACCAATCAGACATTCAACTAACCAAAAAATGAAGAACTCCAAATAACATCAAGAAAATTAAAAACATCCAAGACATACAATAATCAAGATCCCAGAAATCCATCACAAGAAAAATGTACTGAAAGCCACTAGAGAAAAGAAACAGATAACATTTAAAGGAAAACAAATCAGAATGATGGCAGACTTCTCTTCACAAACCATGAAGTCATGTAACAGAGTACTTCAAGTCCTCTGGCTCTACTTCCAGCCCACACTACTACACCCTGCAAAACTCTCTTTCAAGTTTGAGGGAGAAGTGAATTACTTCCATGACAAAGAACAACTAAAGGATTTCATGACAAAGCCAACACTACACAGACTACTAAAATGTGTTCTAGAGAGGGACCAAAATGATCATAACCAATGAACAAGAATGGAAAGAATGCACCAAATAGGGCAAACAATTAAACACAGGAGAAAAAGGAGTAACCAAAAGGAGGTAGGAGTGGGGAAACAGCTCAATAGAATAAGAGCTTCTGTGGCAAGAGCAAGGGTCTGAGTACATTCCCCGGTTCAGCAGAAAAAAAAAAAAAAAAAAAAAAACAGCAGGCAAATAACATGTCAATCATGACTCAATACATCTCAATTATAACCATTAATGCAAATGGACACAACTCACCAATTAAAAGAAATAGACTAGCACAGTGCTTTAGAAAATGAAATCCAACACTCTGCTGCATAAAATAAAAACAATTAACTCACAGCACAACAGTAAAAAGCAGAAGTAGTGATCCTGTTCTTGCACAGTCTCAACTTCAAACCAAGAATGATGAAATGAAATAAAGGACACTATATACTTGTTAGGGGGAAATTTCAAGAGGGAGAGGTAACATTCATAAATATGTATGCAACAAACACAGGAGCACCCAACTATATAAGACAAATCTTACTGGACATGAAAAACCTAATATGAAATATAACTGTTTTAACAGGAGATCTTAACACCCCATTATCTCAAAAAGATAGGTCAACCAGACAAAAAAATTAGCAAAAAATAGCAGAACTAAACCACTTTCTAGCAAATCGACTTAGTGGACATATTCAGAGTGTTCCACCAAAACACAGCTGAATACACATGTTTTTCAGACATGGGTCATTTTCTAAAATACATAAATAAAACTCCTTAGATCATGCTTAAGTATATGCAAGAAAACAGAAATTATCCCATGCATATTATCTGACCACAGTGCAATGAACTGGAAGTAAATCACAAAAGAAACAAGAAAATCCCCACAAATACAAGGAAATTAAAATACATCCTTTGTAGCAACAAATGGTTTACAGATGAAATTAAACAAGAAATTCAACAATATCTAAATGCAATGAAAATTCAACACAACTTATCAGAATTTATGGGATACAATGAAAGCAGTTCTTAGAGGGATATTTATAATGAACTGACACATTAGGAAAACAGAATGGTAAGAATTAGCACACTAATTCTAGATGCTACACCTCCAGCATCTAGAAAAGGAAGAGCAAACTAAACCCAGAGCCCAAAGACAGGAAGAAATCATAACGATTAGAGCAGAAATTAATTCAATGGAGAAGAAAGCACTTCAAAGAATTAATGAATTAAAAATCTGGTTATTTGAATGATTAAAATTGACAAACCCCTACATAACCTCATCAAAAACAGGAAAGAAAAAAATCAAAATCAAGAAATAGGGAATGAAAAAGGTGTAATTACCACAGAACTGGGAATTCAGAAGACCATCATAGCTACTTTGAAAATCTTTATTTCACAGAATAGAAGAAACAGAATAGACAGATTCCTACAAAGGTACCAATTACTAAAACTGAATCAAGAAGATATAATAACTCTCAATAACCCAATAACAGCCAAGGAAATGTGAATGTAATTTAAAAAAACTTACAAAGAAAAGTCCAGGTCCTGATTGATTCATAGCTAAATTCTCCAAGAAATTTACAGAAGATATAATCTCTTTAACTCTACAAACTCCCATGCAACATTAGCGAGAGCCCTCCAGAGCAAAACTCAGGCATGAGTGAGACTCTCTCCTGTCCCCCCAGGACCCGTGCAAAGGTCCAGAGACTCTGGGCCCCAAGCTTGACAGGTGAGGGAAAAATTCTGAGACTCTCTCAGCCCCGATCCAGCCCATCATGGCCCAGTGAGTGTGTGGGAGAGCTTCCGGCTTCCCCGCGCGCCACCAGTGAGAGCACTACAAAGCAAAGCTCGGGCACCTGCAACAGTGATACTCTCTACTGTTTCCCCAGAACCACAGCAATCATCCAGAGCCCCCGCCTCCCAAGCCTGCTGAGCAAGTGAGAACTTTTGTGACTCTCTCAGCCCCCAATCCAGCCAGCACAGATCAGTGAGTGTGTAGAAGAGTTTCTGCACTCCCTGGTGCTCCCAAGGCCAGGAACACAGCAGATGAGCACCAGAGGCATATGGTTGTGCCACAGGGGCACAACAGGATCACTTCCAAGGGCTTCAGCATAAAGGAGTTGAACGCAACAGCTAGACCCAGGCCAGGCATAACTGGATAAAATCAAACTTAATAGATCTGCACCCAAATTTCATTAGGTACTAAGGTTATAAGTACCAAAGCTCTACACCAAAGGTCAGAAGTCAGTGCTATACAAAATGACAAAGACAAGAAGCAAAAAGCAACCTCAGGCCTCGAACCCACCTATGACAAGTGCAGAGGACACTAGCTCACCTGAGATGAATGAATTAACAGGGACCAAAGCACACAAATGACAGCTGAATGTTATAGAGGAACTCAAACCAGAATTAATGTCTGAAATTAAAAGACAAATTTCTGAAAACATAGCATCTCAAGTAAACAATCTAATGCAGAACCATATGCGGGAAACTCAATGCCCAACCAGAACAAGAGCAGAGAACACTAACTCAGCTGAAATGTATAAATTAACAGCATCACAAGAAAAGAAGCAACAGCAGAAAGGTGAACAGGAACTCACAACAGAAATAATTTCTGAAATAAAAAAAGAAATTTCTGAAATCATAGCATCTGAAGTAAAGAATCAAATATGGACATATATGGAGGAAATGAAATTTGGAAAAAAATCTGCAGTAAAAAAATTAATAGGTACCTCTAAAGAAGACATTGATAAAACAATAGAGGAGATTTGAAATATGACAGATTCATTCAGTGAGCAATACAATAAAGAAATAGATTGCATGAAAAAAAGTCAAACACAGTGGAATTTAAAATCTCAATCACAAGTCTACAAAACTGTTTGAGTGAAAGCGAAGACAGTTTCAGATCTTGAAGACACTAGTGCACCTAGTGAAAAGGTGAGAAAGTATCTGTTAAAAACAACCAGCAAGAGCCCCAGAGACCGGCCTGAGACAGCGCAGCTGGCTCCGCCATCCTCCTTGATCCCACCCACACCCGCCTAGCCCCAGAGACTGCCCGAGACAGCGCAGCACGACTCTAGCAGCCTCCTCGATCCTGTCCACTCTGACCAGCCAGAGAGACCGGCATGAGACAGCGGCTGACTCCAGCGGCCTCCTGGATCCTGCCCCAAGCTCTCCCAGTGAGTAGGAATTTGCCCGACTCACCAGGCTTCCCAGATCAGTGAGTGTGTGGTGAGTCTGAGGGAGAGCCTTTGGCTTCTTCCCACGCGTGCTACCCAAATCCCGGACCCCAAGCCCTCCAACCCAGTGACCAGTCTGAAACCTCAGGACACACTCACCAGTACCTCCCCAGATGCCCTGCCCTAAAGCCCGCTGAGTGAGTGGGAATTTCCCTGACTCCCTGGGCATCAAAGTCCAGTGAGTGTAGAACTCCAGGCCCACTGTGCCAGAGAGACATTTCCCTGGGTTCCTAGCCCTCCTGCCCCCCGTGGCCCAGTGAGAGCTCCAGGCCCACTGCCAGAGAAACATTTGCCAGCAATTGACGGTCCCACCCAGGACACAGTGCAGGTCAGCCTGGAGTGAGAACTCCAAGCCTACCATGCCAGAGGGACATTTCTCAGTGATCCCTAGTCCTACTCAACATCCTGAAAGCCAGCGCAACCTGGCCTGTGAGTGAGGGCTTCAGGCCCTCTACACAGGAGGGACCTTTCACAGCCTTCTCGGGTTCCGGTCTGTAGACCTGGACCCAGCACGGGCTGTCTGACCCAGTACAGCCTACTCGGTGAATAAGATCATCCACTATCCTTTTGTGAGCCCAGAAGACCCACCAAATGCCAGGCCCGCCCACCTAGAGAGCTACCTGCCTGACACAGGAGGGCTAACCCCAGCAATTTTCCGGATCCTCGCCCCAAAGCCAGCCAGAACAGTGGTAATTTTCATTACATGCTCTGAAGCCCAGTTCGGTTCGTGCTCACCAGAACAGGGAACCAATAGAGGGGAACCACAGAAGCTGCAGCATAAAAGGAATTGAACACAACAGCTAGATCCAGGATAGGCATAAATGGATGATCTCAAACTTAATAGACTGGCAACCGAATCTCATAACAAGCTAAGGTTATAGCTGCACCAAACCTCTACACCAAAGGTCAAAGGTCAGTGCTATAAAAAATGACAAAGACAAGGGGAAAAACACAATCCCAGACCTCGAGTCCACCAGTAAGGGCAGAGGACACTAGCTCAGCTGCAATGAATGAATTAACAGATACAGCAGCAAAGGATCAACAGCAGAAAGGTATAGAGGAAATAAAATGAGAATTCCTGAAATTAAAAAAGAAATACCTGAATACATAGTATCTGAAATAAAGAATAAATTCCAGAAACATTGCATGGAAAAACTATGCTCACCCAGAGGAAGTGCAGAGAGCACTATCCCACCTGAAATGTATGAATTGACAGCATCTGAAGCCAAGAAACAACAGCAGAAAGATCATGAGGAACTCAAAGCAGAAATAATTTCTGATATCAAAAAAGAATTATTTTTTTAAAAAAAGAATTCTTTGAAATCATAGCACCTGAAATACAGAAACAAGTCCAGAAATGTATAGAGGAAACCCAATTTGGAAAAAACACTGCAGAAAAAGAATTAATAACTACCTCTAAAGAAGACAAATTCCAGCCTGAAAAACTCTCTTTCAAGTTTAATAGAGAAGTGAAATACTTCCACGAAAAAGAACAACTAAAGAATTTTATGATGACAAAACCATCCCTTCACAGGCTGCTGAAAGATGTTCTAGAGAGAGACCAAAATGACCAGAACTTCATGAACGAGAATAGAAAGAAGCCACTAAACAGGACAGACAATTAAACACAAGTTACAAAGGAGTAAACAACACAAGGTAAATATCATGACAAACATAAGTCAGCACATTTCAATTATAACCATCAATGTAAATGGACTCAATTATCCAATTAAGAGAAATAGACTGGCACAATGGATTAGGAAACAAAATCCAACAATATGCTGCACACAAGAAACACACTTAACTCAAAAGGACATTCATAGGCTCAAAGTGAAAGGATGGAAAACAATACTACTTGCCCAGCACCTCAGAAAAAAGCAGGAGTAGCAATTCTGCTCTCAAACAGTCTCAACTTCAAACCAAGAGTGATCAAACGACACAAAGAAGGCCACTATATATTGGTCAGGGGAAAAATTCAAGAGCAAGAAGTAACACTCATAAATATTTATGCACCAAATGCAGGAGCACCCAACTATGTAAGACAAATCTTAATGGACATGACAAACATAATGTCTAAGAACACAATCTTAACAGGAGACCTTAACATAGCTTTATCTCAAAAAGATTGATCAACCAGACAAAAAATTAGCAAGGAAGTACCAGAACTGAGTCACAGCTTTGAACAAATAAAAATGGTGGAAATATACAGAGTGTTACACCCAACTACAGCTGAATACACATTATTTTCAGCTGGACACAGGTCATTTTCCAAAACAGACCACATACTAGCCCAGAGGTCATGCCTAAGTATATGCAAGAAAATAGAAATTATCCCATGCATACTATCTGACCACAATGCAATTAAACTGTAAATAAATGACAAAAGAAACCAGCAAAACCCACTAAATTCATTGGAAATTAAACAACACCCTACTCAGCAATCAATGGGTCGCAGAAGAAATTCAACAAGAAATTCAACAATATCTACAATTCAATGAAAATTCAAGTACAACTTACCAGAATTTATGAGATGCAATGAAAGCAGTTCTTAGAGGGAGAATCATAGGTATGAACTCGCGCATTAGGAAAACAGAAAGGGAACAAATTAGCACCTTAATGCTGCACTTCCGACAACTAGAAAAAAAGAGCAATCAAAACCAAGAACGCAAAGACAGGAAGAAATCATAAAGATTAGAGCAGAAATTAATTCAATTGAGATGAAGAAAACACTTCAAAGAATCCACAAATCAAAAGTTGGTTCTTTAAAAGACTGTATAAAGTTCATAAGCCTCTAGCCAACCTCATCAAAAAGAGGCAAAAGAAAATTCAAGAACAAGTGATAAGGAATGAAAAGGGTGAAATCACCACAGACCCAGCAGAAATTCAGAAGATTATCAATAGTTACTTCAAGAATCTTTACACTCACAGAATAGAAGACATTGCCAGATTCCTCAAAAGGTACAAATTACCAAAACTGAATCAAACAGATATAACAACTCTCAATAAACCAATAATAGCCAACGAAATACAAAACATAATAAAAAGTCTTCGGCCAAAGAAAAGTCCAGGTCCTGATGGATTCACAGCTGAATTCTACAAGAAATTTATAGAAGATATAATCCCCACACTCAACAAACTCTTCAATGAAGTTGAAAAGGAAACAGTCCTCCCAAAATCATTTCTGGACGCAAGAATAATACTGATTCCAAAACCAGGGAAAGACACAACCAAAAAGGAGAATTACAGGCCAATCTCCCTCACGAACATAGATGCAAAAATACTCAACAAAATCCTGGCAAATAGAATACAACAAATCATCAAGAAGATCATACACCATGACCAGGTAGGATTCATCCCAGGGATGCCAGGAAGGTTCAATATTCGAACATCTGCAAACATAATACACTATATCAATATACTGAAATCTATAAACCACATGATCCTATCAATTGATGCATAGAAGGCTTTTAACAAATTCCAACACTCATTCATGTTCAAGGTCCTACAGAAAACTGGAATAGATGGACTCTATCTTAGCTTGATAAAAGCCATCTATGACAACCCAAAAGCTCATATAATCCTAAACTGGGAAAAACTGAAATCCTTTACACTTAAATCAGGTACAAGACAAGGATGTCCTCTATCACCCCTCCTACTCAATATAGTCTTGGAATTCTTAGCAACAGCCATTAGCAAAAAGGGAAAAATAAAGGGAATAAGAATAGGTAAAGAAGAAGTTAAATTATCACTATTTGCAGATGACATGATACTTTACTTGGAAGACCCCAAAAATTCCACCAAGAAACTACTAGAACTGATAGGGAAATTCAGTCGCATAGCAGGATACAAAATCAATACTCAAAAGTCAATAGCATTCCTCTACACAGATAACAAACACACTGAAAGGGAAACAATAGAAACAATAACTTTTACAATAACACCGCGGAAAATGAAATACCTTAGGATTCACTTAACCAAGGAAGTCAAAGATCTTTTCACAGAGTATTACAACACCCTAAGAAAAGAGATTATAGAGGATTTCAAAAAATGGAAATATATTCCATGCTACTGGATGGGAAGAACCAAAAACGTGAAGATGGCCATACTCCCAAAATTGCTGTACAGATTAAATACAATCCCTATCAAACTGCCACCAACATACCTCCCAGACACAGAGAAATCATTCCTAAAACTTATTTGTAACCACAAACAACCTAGAATAGCAAAGGCAATCTTGGCCAATAAAGACAAGGCAGGAGGCATCACAATTCCTGACTTGAAATTATACTACAAAGCCACTATGATAAAATCAACATGGTATTGGCAACAAAATAGACCTGAGAATCAGTGGAATAGATTAGAAGACCCAGAGGCATCTACAATCACACACAGCCATCTGATCTTCGACAAAGGAGCAAAACAATCTCACTGGAAGAAAGATAGCCTCTTTAACAAATGGTGCTGGCAAACATGGCTTTCTACATGCCGAAAACTGAAACTTGACCCAGCTCTATCACCATGCACTAAGTGAAAGTCAAAATGAATTAAAGATCTAAACATTAAAACAGAAATACTCAATCTCCAGGAAGAGAAAGTAGGAGAAATTCTTGAAGACATAGGGGTAAGTAAAGAGTTCATAGACAAACATATATTCGCACGGGAAGCACTTGAAAGAATCAACAACTGGGATCAACTCTTCTTAAGGAGCTTCTGTGTGTCAAAAGAAATTGCCAACAGAGTGAAAAGACAACCCACAAATTTTGAAAAACTCCTAACAAGCAATCAGACAGAGGTCTGCTGTCTAGAATATATAAAGAACTAAGATATAACGGGGCCCTCAAATTTAAAGACCCAATTCAGAAATGGACATCTGAGATGAATACACACTTCTTAGAGGATGAAATTAAAGAAGCAAATAAATATATGAAAAAATGCTCCACATCACTAGTCATCCGTGAAATGCAAATAAAAACAACACTGAGATACCATCTCACTCCTGAAAGAATGTCTCTCATGAGGAAATCAACCAACAACAAATGCTGGAGAGGTTGTGGAAAAAAGGGAACACTTCTCCACTGCTAGTGGTAATGTACACTGCTACAACCATTGTGGAGATCAGTGTGGAGACTCCTCAAAAGAGGTGGACTAGAAATCCCATTCAAGCCAGCTATCCCCCTACTGGGAATTTTCCCAAAGGATCTGGATACATTGTATCATAGAGATATATGTGTACCTATGTTTTTAACAGCACAATATGTGATAGCAAAATCTTGGAAACAGCCAAGATGTCCATCACATGAGGAATGGTTGAAAAAGATGTGGTATTTCTATATAATGGAGTATTATTCAGCTATTAAGAATGATAAGTTTGAAGCATTTATACTGAAGTGGATGCCACTTGAACATATACTCATAAGTGAAATAAGCCAGACATACATGTGTAAATATCGTATGGTCTCCCTAGTATAACAAGCAAAAAGCAGAAATACAAAAGGAAACGTACAACACCTAAAATCAATTGAGTCAGATAAGGCAAAATGAATGGCATATGCTGCAGGATACTAATCAGCTTTTCTTCTTGATGGTTAACAACCTAAGTTCACAAGTCAGAGTTGGAGAAATAGAAGAGTCACAGGGCCAGCCAACATTTTGGCCCTAGCCTTTCAAGGTCAGTGAACATTTTTTTTTATTGAAATACAAATGTCAATCAGACAGTTTCAAGACACCTTAACCATACAGATTCAATAAATTAATACATTGCAAACTGTTTTCATAACGTTTTGGTATTGTACAAAGTGCATACATGATATTTTATTTACAGATATTATTTTAGCAGATATCTCTTATCAGTGAATTTAAGTGTAGATGCTTACTTATCTTATTTTTTATACCTGAATTATATCAAAAATTCAATAATTATTTTCCTAGTGCATGACCATAGTACTAGAAGCCGACATAATATCCTGTCCAACCACCATTACTGCAGATCTTGCCTCTCATAGAATTATGTAGAAGCACAGCGTTATCTATCCCAACTGTACTGTCTATACACACACATCATGATTTTTTCTTTCTACACCCCTTCCTTTGTCTACACCTGTCAAAGGTGGGCACTCCATTGACATCCAACTAACTTAGGTGCTTGAACTCGACACCACAATCCAACACAGTCCAGCATTCTACAACCATAGTGAGTTATTCAAAGAAATTGTCGACCATATCCATTTACAGCTCAGCTTAATATTATGGGCTCACGATGTATACTTCATTTTTATACTTTTATACTTTTCTGCTGGATGGTTAAGACCTAGGTAGATCAAGACTT
>PVKA01053186.1:0-11449 GCA_004027165.1 Ctenomys sociabilis
TGCATACATGATATTATATTTACAGATATTATTTTATCAGATATCTCTTATCAGTGAATTAAGAGTGTAGCTGCTTACTTATTTTTTATACCTAAATTATATCAAAAATTCAATAATTATTTTCCTAGTGAATGATCATAGTACTAGAAGCTGAAATAATATCCTGTCCAACCACCATTAGTGCAGATCTTGCCTCTCATAGAATTATGTAGAAGCACAGCATTATCTATCCCAACTGTACTGTCTATACACACACATCCTGATTTTTTCTTTCTACACCCCTTCCTTTGTCTACAACTGTCACAAGAGGGCACTCCATTGTCATTCAATTAACTTAGGTGCTTGAACTCGACAACACAATCCAATACAGTCCAGCATTCTACAACCATAGTGAGTTATTCAAAGAAATTGTCGACCATAGCCATTTACAGCTCAGCTTAATATTATGGGCTCACGATGTATACTTCTTTTTTATACTTTTCTGCTGGATGGTTAAGACCTAGGTAGATCAAGACTTATATACTAACACATGAACTTTATATTTCCTATATGGTCATTGAAGTCCTCTCAGGGTTTATCTTGTAGTCCTGTACATTATTCTGTAGTTCCTTTGTCTGTGTAATCCATGTGGATGAGTCACGACCAATGCTTGACCAGTTTGATCTCCGTGAGAGCTTGAGAGAAAGTTTTCTCTTCATGTGACTCTCCCCAGGCACACTTAAGAACTTCAATCTCTTTCCTCTGTGGCTCCATAATCTTCTTGTTCAGAAAATTTGGAGCTCACCTGAGTTTCATGATGTTGCAGTACAGGTTCTCCTATGTCCTGAGTCTTCGCTGACCTTGAAAGGCTAGGGCCAACATGTTGGCTGGTCTTGTGGCTCTTCTATTTCTCCAACTCTGACTTGTGATCTTAGGTTGTTAACCATCCAGAAGAAAAGTTGATTAGTATCCTGCAGCATATGCCATTCACTTTGCCTTATCTGACTCAATTGATTTTACTTGTTGTACGTTTCCTTTTGTATTTCTGCTTTTCGCTTGTTATACTAGGGAGACTATACGATATTTACACATGTGTGTCTGGTTTATTTCACTTATGAGTATATGTTGAAGTGGCATCCACTTCAGTATAAATGCTTCAAACTTGTCATTCTTAATAGCTGAGTAATACTCCATTATATAGAAATACCACATCTTTTTCAACCATTTCTCATGTGATAGACATCTTGGTTGTTTCCAAGATTTTGCTATCACACATTGGGCTGCTAAAAACATAGCAGCATATATCTCTATGATACAATGTATCCAGATCCTTTGGGAAAATTCCCAGTAGGGGGATAGCCGGCTTGAATGGGATTTCTAGTCCTACTCTTTTGAGGAGCCTCCACACTGACCTCCACAATGGTTGTACCAGTCTACATTCCCACCAGCAGTGGAGAAGTGTTCTCTTTTCCCCACAACCTCTCCAACATTTGTTGTTGGTTGATTTCCTTATGATAGCCATTCTTTCTGGAGTGAGCTGATATCTCAGTGTTGTTTTTATTTGCATTTCATGAATAGCTAGTGATATGGAGCATTTTTTCATATATTTATTCGCTCCTTTAATTTCGTCCTCTGAGAAGTATGTATTCATCTCAGATGCCCATTTCTGAATTGGGTCTTTAAATCTGAGGGCCCTGTTATATCTTAGTTCTTTATAAATTCTAGACAGTAGTCCTCTGTCTGATTGCTTATTAGTTAGGATTTTTTCAAAGTTTGTGGGTTGTCTTTTCACTCTGTTGACAATTTCTTTTGACATGCAGAAGCTCCTTAAGGAGTGCAACTGCATTTTTAATAATTGTTTTGAGAAATAAATAACAAAGAGACAGTTTCAAAACCGATTAGTAGCACAGTTTCAATAATTAATTCGTTGCATTTTGTTGTCTTAGTGGTTATTCATTGTATAAGATACAGACACGATATCCTGTCCACAAACACTATTAGAACAAATCTTTCCATTCATTGAATTAAGAGAAAGTAGCTATACATCTGTCCTAACTATTTTGAATATACTGATACAAAATGATCCTTAATTTCTATCCCTTTTTTTCTTTAGTTTTGTCAGAGAAGGGTATTCCATTGTCATTTAAATAGTGTAGGTGTGTGAATTCAGCAAAATAATCCAATATAGTCCCGTGGGTTTTCCATACGACTGTCAATGTCCAAATTTGTTCACTTGAGCCTTTTACAGCATAGCGTATTAATAAGGCTTTACTTTTTGTAATTCATTTTTATACTTTTCTGCTGGATAGTTAGGACCAAGGTAAAGCAAGACCTATATAACAAGAAATGTAACTTTTGTATCTGATAAGGTCAGTCAGATCCCCTCAGGATTTATCCTGAAACCCTTTACCACAGTTTGTAGATCCTTTGTCAGTGTCAGCGATGTGGATGAGTCATGGCCATTGCTTAAGCAATTTGCTCTCTGTGAAAGCCTGAGACATTGTTTTCTCTCCATGTGACTCTTCTTAGGCACACTCTACATCATCAGTCACTTTCCTTTGTGGCCTTATAATCTCCTTGATCAGAAAATTTGGGACACAACTGAGTTACATGATATTACTATATAGGTTCTCTTATGTCCTGAGTCTTCACTGACCTTGAAAGGCTAGGGCCAAAATGTTAGCTGACCTTCTTTTTCTCTAATTTTCAGTCTGAAAACTTAGATTGTTAACTCTCCAGGAGTGAAGCTTATTGTTATTACCCTACAACATAAGCAGCAACTGCATTTTGTACTAAAATTTATTCACGACTCTTTCAAGGTCCAGGGGCAGATACTATAGTTCATAGTCATGTGCACCCTGAAGAGCCCCATGCATTAAGAGACAATGCCTCTGGAAGTGATGGCACACCAAGGCTCTAGAGACAACCTTGTAATTGTTGATGGGGGGGTCTTCTCGGAAAATGCTGGCCACAAAGGCAGGGAGGAGGATCTGGAAAGGTGGTCTCCCTTCTTGTCTTTTTTGTTTTCCTTCTGCTTTCTGGCCACTATAATGAGAGAAGCTGGGCTCTACAGCTGGCCCTTCCCCAGTGTCCTCCTTTTATTGGAACCAGACACCCACATATGAAAACATGACCCAATGTACACTTCCTTCTCTTTATGTTGCGGCTGGGGGATCTTGTGTCTCAGTGGTGAGAGCGTGACTGAAACAGATATATGTTATCTCAAGCTTACTTTAACTTTACTATCATATCCACCCCTACTACTTTGATAAATTTGTTAAATCAGTTACCTAAGTTCACTGCTTTATCTCTTTTGACACTTCCTTCTCTGTCATCCAGATACTGGTCATCAACACTTCCAGGACACTGATCTTGTCAAATCCACTGCTAATCCTCATTTTTTAAATCTAACAGCAATGTTAGTCTTGCCCCGTGTCAACACCATTCTAAACTTGGAGGACATTGAATTAAGCAAAATAAGCCAAGGGCAAAAACACTAATGTCACATAATTTCTTTTAGGAAGTATAAAAGGCCAAAGTCAATGTTACGGTGCAAGAGTGGTGCCTTCTAAACACATATGCTTAATTCTGAAGTGTAAATAAATAATAATGTGTTATACTGTGTAATCAAACTTTACTTGAAATGTAGGACCTTTGTTCTGTCTCATCACAGACAGAACATGGTGACCATCTAAGAGGATGAATGTGTAAATTTGAATATAGAAATCACTTCTCACTGTACATTTACATCAAAACATTGCATTGTATATCTCAAATACAGATGTATAATTTTATTTATTAATGATCTCTAAATAAATCTGAACAAAAAAGCTATGTGGATATTTTCAGTTTCCTTGTCATGCATTTCTGGTCCGGTAAACAACTGAAACAACCGTTATTCAAAAGCATTGAATAAGGCTGCCCAAATTCAAAGTCATTTTTCATTAAAAAAAATCTGACTAGTAAAAGATAGAGAATCATTTGATTATCCAAGGAGTAAAGAAAGGAAGCACGAGGAAGAGTATTTTTAAGTGAAACATTTAGAACAAAAGTCTCTGTATAACATCTTTCCTTTGATGAAGGACTTATTTTAGAAATGGATTAAAATTTCAGTACCTCATGAAATCTGATACATAGAAGTCTCAATTATTTTTGTGCCAAACACTGAAAAATCAGTTTTTAATCAAGCTAGAGAATGCATATAATGTAGGATGATAATCCCATTTGACACTACTACTATCTCATTAAAGGATTTGGTATCCTATTCCCATTACATCCCTTCTAGAAGTTCTAGTAAAGATACAACTACTGTTTGTGAAAGCATAAAATCATCTCAGTTACTGAGATTTCTATGGCTAAATTTAAAATGACTTGGAAAGCAGAAAGATTTTATCAAAATTAAAGATATTAGATTCTTCACAAGTATAAAATAAATAATTTAATCAGAAGTTTCATTGCAGTGATAAGACAGGATTTGATAGAAACAAATTTAAACAGATTTTAACATGCAACATAAATATATATATATATATATATATATATATATATACATAAATATCACTGTAATATCAAAGCCATAAAGTTTGTGTGATGACATTTTTATTTATTAATTTAATGTATATGTCTTAAAATAATTTAGTTTCTACTATTTTGTTTATCAACCAAATGGTAAAAAGAATGTATAATTTTTGAGTAGAAACACCTTTAGAGTGAAACGTGATTTCTCAAGTACCTCAATGTCTCTGAGTCTTTTTTCAATATAAAATGTAGGCTAAGTCTTTCCTCACTTTGACTGCATAATCTTTCATAAGAAAGTATGCAAAATTCAGCTCAAAGTAGCTGAAAAGCTTGCTCTGTTTGGACTCAAAATTTTTTTTTATTCAGGCCAGCGAAATAGATCAGCATATTAAAGCACCTGTAAGCAGGCACAGGGGCCGAGGTTTGATCCCTGGGTCTGCCGTCCCAGCCCTGCCCCCAGGATGCACTGTGATGGCAATTGAGACTGGGCATGGTGGTATACCCCTGTAATTCCAGCTCTTGGGAGGCTGTAAACAGGCAGGTCACTATGAGTTTGGTCTAGTAGTGAGACCCTGAACACCTTGTAAACCCTTCCCTAAAATACAAAAACAAAAATTTATTCAATGAAATCCCTAAGTTTTGTTCAGTAGTATAGAATGTGTGTCTATCCAATGGTGTAAGGTGAATATTCAATAAACTGCAAAGTACGTGTTTTTCTCTATTATGTGTTTTTGATATCATGTTTAGTCGAAAATCAGAAACGCTTTCTTTCAATAGCTAAAAATCACACCATAATGAACAAAAGATAAAATTACTTACCAACCCATGCCATTACAATTTATCTATTGTTTTTGTGTTAGCAAATATTACACATATATTAAAAGTGCAATAAAATATAATATATAATTCTGTATGCATCACATAATATTAAAATTATACTGACCATATTCTTTCAACAAACTGGATTTATAAACATTTTGGTAGCTTAAACTAGATCTTCACAATTTTCAGTATATGAAAACTGAATAATTTATATCCTCACTTTTAAAAAGAAGACTTTATTTTGAATCGAGTATAGAGCAAAAGTAGGTAAAATTAAGAAATAATAATAATTTCCCTGGTGGAGTTGATAAGATGTTAGAAGAGCTAAAATGAAATTGGCAAAAGTGAACATATATTAAAAACAAAGCACTAATGTGAAGAAGTTGAATAAGGCAGAATTTAAGCAAGATTCATCCACATTCAATTTAAAACTGAGGACAACTCCAAAGAAAAAAAGAGCTTTTGATGTGGAATCTAGGATGTGTGAGAACTTGACAGTTTGAAGAGTATGAACCATGATTCTTTTTTAAAATCTATATAAGACTATAGATTATATACCTTCTCTTTCAGTATAAGGTTTAGCCCAAGTTTAAATATTTTTAAACAAGTACAGTATGTGTACAATAATTACACCAAAGTTCAAACTAATGATATTATTTGTAAATAGAAAGTACATATATTGCAAAGTTTGCCAGACTTTAGGGAGTTGATAGATGGATGGAGAATCAGACTCAGAAGACAGAAAATATACGGAGCAGTTCTAGTTATATGGCAAAAACCTTTCAGGGCAGTGACAGAAATACAGCAAGAAATCATATTAATCATATAATAGAGCCATTAATGCAGCACTATGCTAAGTATAACAAAATGTGGCTTTAAAAGCTTTTTAATCCTTACAGCACACCCAAGTTAATACCCTGGGTTAGGTGGATGGGTTTTATTTCAAAACTCCTGCTTTGTAACATCAAAAGTGAGAAAAAGAACACTGTTTCTCTTCTTTTGGATAAAGGCTGTCCTTGTTTTAATATCATGACTCACTACACTATTTATCCCTGACTGTTTTTTAAGCATAGGTTCTATAGGGTCTCACTACACAGATTGGGCTCATAGTGATCCTCCTGCTTTCAGCCTCCCAAGCTCTGGGATTACAGGTGCAGGTCACCATGCCCAGTTTCATTCATTGGCTCAGCATGCCCCAGGGAGAGGGTCAGCCCAGCATACCAGGAATTTAACCCGGTCCATGTGCCTGCCTAAGCAGGTGCTTTAGTCCACTGAATTATCAAGCTGGCCCTTTCACAATGTTATTTATATGTACTGAAACTCCATTTTCAACACTAGCTGACTTCTTATTTCCATTTTTTAGATATGAATTTTAAATCATTTACATCTTTAATTGTACCCAAAATGTTCTTGTTTTTGATAGCTTCAATCAAAAAAACAGTCACTTTGAGACATTCCCTTTGCCTATCTAATCCTCAGAAAAGGGAGAAAAATGACTCTTCTCACCATGCTTGCTCTAAAAGAATAAGGCTTAGCTTGAGTTCAAAGATTTTCTGAATAAGTGAAACATAGAAATGAAAGAACTTAGCTGGGCGTGGTGGTGCATGCCTGTAATCCCAGCACTAGGGAGGCTGAGGCAGGAGGATTGTTGGTGAGTTCGAGACCAGCCTGAGCTACAAAGTGAGCTTAAGGCCAGCCTGAACTGCACAGTGAGACCCTGTCTCAAAAAAAAAAAAAAAAAAGAAATGAAAGAACTAAAAATGACACCTGTATCCCTTCCCCAAAATCTCCATGTTTCCATGATTAAACTAGAGACAACATGAAACAGAAATGCTCTGTATGAAACAAAGTTATGTCATAGATAGCTCATTAGGATACAGAATGGTTATACAAAAATGTCTATTCCAGGTCCTAGTCTTGGTCCAAGAAGCCAATATTTGTAGTCCCAAAGTTATGTTATTGGAATCCCACCAAGTTAATTCCAATCTACCACTTTCAATGCAACCCATGGCAAAAGTAAAGATGCTAAAACATATTTTTTAATTATTGGGAAGCCAAGGGGCTCTAAGTCCAGCCATGAAGATGGCTTTCCTGAACAAAGAGGCTGACCCAGGGCCTCACCTAGTCTTATTCAGAGAAGTGGCTTGAGAAGGAATGAGCAAGTATTGTGGGAAGCAGGTGACTACTATGAGCCGAGCTAGGTAAGTGGTCTACATTTGCCTCTGCTACATACAGAGAGGCTATGCAGAGAAGGTAATCGGCTTCATGCTATTGAGGTAGTATCTAATGTTTTGGGGTGTCTGGTGCTTCGGCTTTGATGTAGTCTTTCAGTCCCAGGAAGTTATAGCCTCTATCTCAAGTCTGGATCCCAGCTGGTGGCACGAGCGTTGGCTCTTCGTCCTGTCTCAACTCAGCTCACATTAAAGAGCAGCAGGTATAGGTTTCCAGGAAAACACACAAGCCACCTTCAGAGACTATCAGTAGCACCTCAGCTAGACCAATATACGTGGCTTAAGGCCACTTGAAAAGATGAACAGAAGTCCTAGCCAGCTCTGTACTATCAATATGAGGAAATAGGGTCAGGCTCAGTCAAAATGGAGACAGTCGCTCTTCTTTCAAGGAGAGCTATTCCACATGCCTACATGCCTACATTTATCAAACAAGAGATTATTTTCATATTAAAGAAAATAAAATTCCCAGGTTAGTTGGAATTATCTCTCCACAATTCTGCTTCTTGCAGTAGAATCAGAAGCTTATGAAGGAAGTCAAGGTTTTTGTTTTGTTTCAGATTTATTGGACCCCCCAGATAGTTCACTGGATTGAGCACCTGCTTAGGCAGGTGCAGTGAGCAGGGATCACCTCATCCTGCCCCACTGGCCATGTCTAGGGGAGCGCTGAGGTGGCAAATAAGACTGAGTGCGGTGGCACGCACCTGTAATCCCGGCACTTGGGAGCCTCAAACACGGGAAGGATCAAAACGAATCCGATCTGTGTGGTGAGACCCTGCAGACCCTGTACTAAATACATTTTTTAAATTATTTATTTATTCATTTATTTGGCACACTGGGTCTCACTACACAACTTGTACCAATAATGATCCTCATGTCTAGCCTCTCAGAGCAGGTATTGCAGGCACACTCTACCACACACCAGGGGCCCTCGGGTTGGCACCAGGAATTGAACCCAGGTCCTTGTGCTTGCCAGGCAGGCGCGTAAACCACCAAGCTATTCCCCCTGCCCACAAAGTAACTTTTTAAAGAATTGATACTGTACTATAAACACCCTTCTCCATTTAAGGTTGTATCTTTAAAATTCACACTATATAATTTCATATTTCACTAGTAACTCCAATTATTTTTGATTGACCTGTGTAATGTTCTATTTGTATAATTTTATTATAAAGAGATTATTTGACATATATTAGCATGTCTAGTATGATTAATTTACATTTTCATCACTTTTAAATGTTTTTTTCTTCAGTACGTTTTAAATTGTTGGTTTATTTACTTAGTGTTTGACCCTTTTTATAAATAATAATAGTTTGCCAGTAAGTAGTAATGTTATTTAGTTATTGGATTTTCACTTACAACAACTTTCCAACAACACTTCCCACCATGCAAACATTCCTCCAAATAAAAATGACTGTTTGATGCAGAATAGGAAACAAATACCTGAAAACATCATGCACAGGATCAGAAATCAGCATGCACAGCATATAATGAAGTACAGGTTTTTTGGTAGAACATTTTCTTTTGAAAACATCATTTCTCTTTGTCAAATCTTTATTTTAAGTATAAATATATGCATTCTTTTTGAAAAACCTGAAACTTATTATAGAAAGTTGTATAAGCAATTCTAGTGATTTCTCAATAATGGGTGTGACAGTGTAGCAGATGCCACTTGTGAATATCCCGGACTACCAAATCACAAATTTTCATGTTTAATAGCAAGTAAACATGCAAACATGACATGGACCATCCAGCCAAGCATGTGTACAGAACAACTATATCAGAGTTCAAAGATAAGTCAGTAGAAGTAATAATCACCAAATGTTTTAATGCTGAAAGCTTTCCACAAAAATAAACACAGCAAACACTTGTATAGTGGTAAAAAGATGTTTTGAACATGAAACAAAGTAATTAAATGCATTCATATTGCCATAAGTGGAAGACAAGAAGGTTAATGATCACACAGATACACTGGGCAACATTTTTGGCATGGTTTCATGCCAAGAAAATATTTCCCAACATTTTGTGCTATTCAGTGACTGGAAATAATAAAGTCTTCAAAATAACAATATTCAAACTGTTGCTACTCATGAAACTGGTAGCATAATAATTGTCTGAGGACAGCATTATAATATGTTAGCCTAGAGTTAGCACATAAGGACATTGTCACCAGGTGAAATATTACTCAATTACAGTTCACATCACTGCTTCATGGAGGAAACTTTAAGGAAAAGATCCTAAAATGATTACTTTAAAAATATCAAAGTAAAGTAATTTTTTCACTTACTGAACTGAAGTTTAACATGGACTACTTTGTAGCTAGTTGCAATAGAATACAGTGATTCTCCTCAAATAATCAGAGTTCAGCTAAACAAGATACAAGATGTACAAAGTAGAATTTGAGCTGCAAGTAATTTAGTAAACACACCCCGCCTAAAACAGCCAACTTGTAAGACCACTTCCAACATGAATCTTGGTTTCAAAGTTAAATGAATAAAAGCCATGAACATTGACACTGTTAATTTTTTTTCTTTCTAGAAGGAAATTATCCAAATGAAATTTGACATCACCTAGAGAGTTCCAGTTAGTTAACAGAAGAATCAGCAACTAAATCTAGACTGACATCATCAAATGTACATTCTAGATTTGCTGTATGAACAACAAATTTGTGCAAAGAGATGATACTTGGCTTGCACATTAGAAATCTTATATTTACCTATAAATCCACTTCACAAATCTTGCAACATGTAACTATTACATGTTGCCAATTTTTGCCAACAGAAAAACAACACAATTTACAGAATAAAATACAACAAGAAATGAAATTAAAAATTGCATTAAAGAATTGGTGGGAGCCCTGGCCCAAGTGCGGGGACAGGTGACTTTTTTTTTTTTAATTTTGAATTAAGAAGTCTACCCAGGGGTCACATACAAATTTACTACTCTGAAAGAGAAAACCAGTTTTGACAACACAGCCATGATGCCAGGGTCCAGCCCAAGCTGGGAAGACCAGCAAAGGGATAGGAAGAAGGCCACAAGAGGGGAAGAAAGGCTTCTACCGAGAGAGTAGGAGTCTCTGTTTTTCTGTTGCCTCCAGAGGTGACAGAAATGAGCTCGAGTTGGAAGAAGCAATGCAGACCTTCATAAGGAAACTTATGGAAGCAAAAATCACAACACCAGAGGTAAAAAATTCAGAGAGCTCCTGAAGCAGAAAGGAGAGACAAAAAGTAAACTGTTTAATGCCATTAGTAGAGAACACAGAAGACGCCAGCATGGGAGAGGATGCTGACAGCCTGACCTCCAGAAGAAAACCAGGTGCATGGAGGAGGAGCTCAGACACAGCTCGCACTGACCAAGGGGGCCAAGGGAAGACATGTTCTCCAAAGGGCCAAGTCAGAAAAACTGTCAGAGGAGCCTTGCCCAGTAACGAGGGACAGAGACCATGAAGCCATGGGAGACCTTCAGGAAAGAGAGGACAGAAAGGCTAGACAGCGAGAGCCAGCAGAGGAAATGAGGGCAGAAAGAACCCTCGTGGACCTGAGGAAGGAAGAGAAGGCTGCAAAAGAAGAAAGCTGGCCGGGGGCTCAGGGTACCACCCTGACACTGGCAGCAGACTTCTTGGCAATGCTGGAAATGGGCAGGCAGTGGGGTCACATCTTCGAGTTTTGGGAGAAAATGATTTTGATCCCAAGTTTCTCTGCAAGGTTGAACTGGCATTTAAATACGATGGCAAAGTACAGACATTCTCAGACTTGCAGAGCCTCAGGTGCTTTGCCAGCCAGAAAGCTTTCTTGAAGCTTTCTGAAAGATGCTCTCCCACAGGGTGCAAACTCACATGGAAAAGGAAGACACTGTGGCGTGCAAGGAAAGGTGCAAAACCCTCTAAGAGCCTCCAAGTGTGG
>PVKA01053187.1:0-11346 GCA_004027165.1 Ctenomys sociabilis
ATGTAACCTTCAATTACAATTAAGGTTAAGTATTTTGTAATTTCTAGTGTGGTGTTCTCTTCTACAATGAGTTATTTAGGAGTACATTAAAAATTTTCTAATGTGTTTATTTGTTTTAGGATTATAATTGATTTTTTAATGGTTGCTTTCTAATTCAGTTTTTTGTTTCTAATTTAATTTTGTTACCACAAGAAAAACAGGCCTATATGGTATTGATGTTTGTTCTTTAGATATTTTATCTGTGTCCTATTGTTATATTTGTCCATTTTTATAAAGAAGAAAGAAAAATACAAAATAATATACTTTTTTCTGTATTTATTGATTAAAACCCCATGTACATTTATTAGAAAATGTGTTGATTTGGTTTTTCAAGATTTCTACATTTTAATGTTTTTTGTATTTTTTTTCTAATAGAAGTTTGTTAAAACTCTCCCTAATGTTTCCATGTTGGTCTTAATTTTTTTTTAATTCTATTTCTGTATTGTATATTTTAGGCAATTTTGTTAGGTGCATAAACATTTAGTATTGCTAGATTTTTTTGGCTGGTTGCTTTCTTAATATATGTAATACATGTTATATGTAATACATGTTATATGTAATATCGTATATGTTATGTTACATATAAATTATGCATATGTTTAAAAATACTGTATATTTTATACTATGTTAATCTTAAATTTTAGTTTATTTCCCATTGGTAATATTGCAGTAGCTTTTGTTGCTAGAGGTAACTGTACAGTGAACTGTCCATGTTTTCATTTCAACATTTCTAAATAATTTCATCTCGGATGTCTTCCTTCCATTTTTACCAGATTTAACCTAATCTTATATTGAGGTTAATAGGTGGGCTTTTTTATTTAACATTTGTCTTAAAAGCAGAGTCTGAAGCAATTCTAAGACATTAAGAGGGAAGGGGAGGGGACCAGAGCAAGGGAAGGTGGAAAGCCAGCGTGCAGCCAAGACGCGGTGCTGATCCTTGCCAAATGGACCTGGTTGGCCTCGGCCTGGCTCCCCGCTGCCGTGTGAAGCATCCGCCTGCCTGGGAGAAGCCCCACGGTGGGAAGCGAGAAGCTTCTGTGTGCGTTGGCTCCTTCCTATCTCCTATCTAGTCAGAGTTTGCCTGCTGGGGATTTAACTCCTCTGAACTTCTCTTGGAATTACCCCATCTATGCACTGGTATAAAGAGCCAGCTGAGTGGGAGGAGACAGAGGTGGCAGCAACGGCCTCCACCCGCTGATGCACAGAATTGATTGTTATTGAGATTCTGCAGAAGATCAAGGTGCGCCAGCAGGGACAGCTGAGCCTGTGTGCACGAGATGCGTCTTGTAACTATGTGCTTGTGCTTACTTTTCACCATATTATTTTGTATTTAAAGTTTTTCTTGCTTCATTTTTTCTCCTTTTCTTGCCTTGTGTAGAATATAAAAAGTTTCTTACATCTATCATGCTCCCGCCATGTCTTCCCCTGCCACAGCAGTTAGGAAAATAATCTGCACTTCTAGTCCTTCAGTAGCTATCCTTTAGTTTTCTAGTGGATTTAAGTCATTCAGTTTGTCTCTCCTCTTTCCAAACATGACACAGACTTTAACACTATTTTATTGTTCATTTTGTAACTCATTCCTTCTTAGTTATTGTCATCTCTCTTATGTCTTTATGTATGTATTCAGTACAGGGTCTTGCCGTGCAGCTTGGACTCCCAGGGATCCTCCTGTTCCAGCCTCACCAGTGCTGGGATTAAATGCATGCATCACCACGCCCAATCTTGGTGGCCAGCTCGGCGGGCAGCCCATGTGGCATGCGGTACTAGGGGTCAAACCCCACAGGTGCTTCTCCCTGGCCCTGTCATCTCTCTTTTACCTATCTTTTAAAAGTCTTTTTCAGTTGATAATTTTAATTTCATTTTTTTCTTGTTAAAAGTATATCCTTTAGTAGATCTTTTTCTTTTAAGTTTGCCAGTTTTGGTTTTCTGTTCTGGCAGCCCTCAAGATCAAACTTGGGGCCTCAGGCAGGCAGAATACGCACTCGAACACTGAGCTACAGCCCCAGCCTCATTTTTATTTTTTTAAACAATGGGCATAGTGTTTTAGGTTTAGAGAAAAAGTTGGGAATAAGTATAGAGATTTCCCATATGCCCTGTACAGTTATTACTAACATTTCACACCAGTATGACAATCTATGCTCAAGGAACCCAGTCTGATGCATTACCACTAACTAAATCACACTTTATTCAAACATTTTTAGTTTTTTTTATGCATATGATACAGGGTCTCACTATGCAGCTTGGACTCCAGCGATCCTCCTGACTCAGCCTCCCAACTCTGGGATTACAGGGGTGCGCCACCATGTCCAGTTTTGGTGGCTGGCTTGGCACAGGGCTGGCACTGCATGTGATCCCAGGGACTGAACCCCGGTCCTTGGGCTTGCCTAGGCAGCGGCTTAGACTGCTGAGCTATCTCTCTGCATCTCCATAGTTTTTATCTAACTTACTTTCTTTGTTGTAGGAGAACCTCTAGAATGTCACATGACAATAAATGTGGCGCTTCTCAGACTTTATTTTTGATGACCTAGACGGCTGTAAAGGCTATTTTGTAGGGTGCCTGCGATGGCCCTTTGTCTGACGTTTCCTTATGATAAGGCCAGGGCTATAGTTAGCTGGAGGACGGCCAGGCGCACAGCACCCCAGCAGCGCCATCTGCGACTGCTGACGGTGGCCTCTGCTACTTGGCTGAGGCAGCGTTTGTCAGGTTTTTTCGGCTGTAAGGTCCTCCCACCCTTTCTGCCGGGCCCATGTGGAAGGAAGATGGTATGTGCAGCCCACACTGAAGGAGTGGGCAGGGGCCCCTTCCTTCAGAGTGAGGTGTGTGCACGTTGTTGGGATTCTCCTGTATTGTCTCTTCACACTCGTTCATTATATTTAGTCAATCATTTTTTTATATTAAATATAGTCTGATTCTTTTTCTTTGGCAGAACCGGGGCTTGAACTCAGACCCTTGCGCTTGCCAGGGAAGTGCTTATTCCACTGAGCCATCTTCCCAGCCTCTTACATTAAATATAGTCTCATTAATGTTTATTTTATATTTTGAATATAACCCAATACTTATTTATTTTGTTGCTTAAAGTATTCTGGCAGTGGCTGTTAGACCTTTTTTTTCTTGGCCCTGGCTCTCCTTTGATACTCCCTCATCAATATATTTCTTATTTTATGACACTAGAAACACCTTGTGTAGTAATTCCTGCTCAGTCTGAGATTCATTTATTCATTCATTCATTATTCTCTAGGATCTCTGCTTCCTTTTATTGGAGAATGGCATTAGATGCCAAGATCTGGACATTATATGTGCTCGTTACTACTGACATGTCATTTGTTTTGAGGTCTCTCAGCTGATACAATCAAAAATAACTGTGTTTATATTAATCCATATGTTAGTATGGGTTCTCCACAGAAACAGAACCAAACAAATGAGATGTAACTAATGATGAATAAATTAATGTACATAATACACAGTACCTACATACATATGCACATACATACACACGTGCATTTGTTATGATCAATTGGGTCAAATGATTGTCAAGGGTGAGGAGTCCAAGATCTTTAGATGGCAGGGTGGAAAACCAGGAGAGCAAATAATCTGAGTGATAGTCCAAACCTGAATAAATTGAAGTTAGGAGACAATATCTCAGCCAAATAATTTAAATGTTAATCCTATCCACACAAACCTTCAGAGGCATACCCAGAAATAATTCTAAATAAATATCTAGGTATTCCATGGCCCAGTCCAGTTGATGCATAATATAAGCTTTGTAATGATTCCATAGTATTTCTGTAATTCACCACTTACATCTGTATTAAACTAACCATGAGTTCATGTAGTCTAAATCTTTAAGTCATGGGCTCCTTTGATTTGCTAACCCTCACCCCAGTGGTGAGAAATGTGACCCTGGCATCAGCCATCCGCTTCCTCGTTGTCCTGTCCCAGCACTCACAGTGTGACGGCTGGGTCGTTGTCCTGTGGCCCTGTGGAAAGCAGCTCCTTATCAGTCAGAGCGCTGAGCCGCAGCTCCTTCTGCCTTCATCTTTGTTGATCATGATCTCTTACAGGCACTGAGGTCAGCGCTTCACTTTTCACCTCTCCAGGGAGGCTGTTTCAGGCACTCACACTGATTTTCTTGTCAGAATTCGCATTCTTTCCTGGGTTCCCTGGCTTCCTAATTGCCTTTTTTTTTTAATTTGCAAAAAGTTTCATTCTTTTTATTGTGTTCTATAGGTTTGACAAATAAATATATGCTGTAATGTATCCATTGCTGCAGTTCCATTCTAATACACCCTTCATTCTTCTTCTGCCATCACTTCTCACTTCTTCCAAGTTCCTGGCAGGTACTGATCGTCTTATTGTCTACAGCTTAGCTTTGCCTTAAATGTTGTATAATTGGAATCACACATTCGATAGTTTTCATACCGTCTTTTTTTTCATTTAGCATTGTGCATCTAAACCTTTTTGTGGCTTGATGGCTCATGTTTAACTGCTGCATGACATTCCATTGTATGGATGTAACACAGTTCATTCATTGACTCACCCATTAAAGGATATCCAAGTTCCAGTCTTTCGAGATTATGGATAAAACTTCCAAGTACACTCCAATACAGATTTTATGTGAACATGAATTTTAAAATATACTGAAGTGTCTCAGAGCGTCCCTGATGGATCCTAGGGGAAGGGATCCCATGTTTAAGAGTCTCCCTCCCTCCGACTGAGCGTATCTGGCTATATTTAAATTTGCAAGACATCACCAAATTAGGAGCTTGTGTGGCTGTGTCTTTTGCAGTTTCCTCATCAGTGAGAAAGAGTTCCTTTTGTTCCACAATCCAGCCAACATTTGGTATTGTCAGAAAGTTTTAGTTAAAAAATTTAGCCCTGGTGATCATTTCCTTTCGTTTGCAGTTTTCTTATGACAATTGATATTAAACATGCTTTCCTAAGTTTATTTTCTATATATTTTAAATGAAGTCTCTACTCACATCTTTTGCCAACTATTTTTTTTTTTCTTTCTGTATTTTTTAGGGAAGGGCCTACAGGGTGTTCAGGGTCTCACTGCTAGATCGGACTTGTGATTCCCCTGTTTACAGCCTCCCAAGTGCTGGGATTCCGGTTGCACACCACCACGCCTAGTCTCAATCCTTGTCTCAGCGTGCCTCGGGGGTGGGGCCAGCACAACAGGCTCAGGGATCAAACCCCTGGGCCCTGGGCCTACTTGCAGGTGCTTTTAATCTGCTAAGGTATTTGACCAGCCCTTCTTTTGCCAACTTGTAAATTAGTTTATTTCCTAGGTTATTTATTTATGTATTTATTGTATTCTACGGAAGGGTGTACAGTGTTCAGGATCTCCCTACAGATCCGACTTGTAATGATCCGCCTGTTTACAGTCTCCCAAGAGCTGGGATTACAGGCGTGTGCCACCATGCTCAGTCTCAGTTACCCTCTCAGGGTGCCCTGGGGACGGGGCCAGCATGGCAGGCCTGGGTATAGAACCCCTGGCTCCTGCACCTGCTTGCAGGCACCTTAATCCGTTAAACTATTTGGCTGGCCCTTTAAGTCTTTTATTTTAAACAGTAAAAGCAATAAAAACAATTTCAAAACAAGATAATAAGAAGTTAACAACGATTATTATATTGCCTATGGTTATTTCAAAGTAGTTGCTCAGATTATAAAATATAGGCTTGCAAAATTGATCAAACAATATAAGCAGAAATCATTTCTTTCTATTTTTCAATCTCTATTAATTAATTAATCTATTTATTTATTTTGGCAGAACTGGGGATTGAACTCAAGCCTTTGAGCTTGCCAGGGAAGTGCTTATTTTGCTGAGCCATCTCCCCAGCCCACCTCCTCATTCCTTTCAATGAACTAATTGAATTAGTAGTATAATTCTCTTAGCTATCATATATATATATATATATATATATATATATATATATATATATATATATATATATGGGCTTTTTTGTTTGTTTTCTTTTCTCCTTATTTTCTAAGTTTTAAGAGGTTGTTTGTTGCTGCATAGTTTGGATAATGAACTGTTTTGGTTTTTTTAATGTGTTTGGTTGTTACCGGGTCTCACTATACAGCTCAGACTCATAGTAATCCTCCTGTTTTCAGCTTTCCTAGCACTGGGATTATAGGCATGCGCCACTAGGCCCTGAACTCTGGCTGGCTCAGCCCACCCTGGGGGAGGGGCTGGCATGGCATGTAGTGCTGGGGATCAAATTACTATCCCTGTGCTCTCCTGAGCTTGCTTAAGCAGGTGCTTTAGTCCACTGAGCTATCTTGCCAGCCCCAGATATCTGTTTTGAAAATATTTTTTAAATTCAGTGGTGTGTTTTGATTCTTTTCATACTATCTTTCATAGGGCAAAATTATTTTATTTTATTTTTTATTTATTTATTTTTTTTGCAGAACCAGGGATTGAACTCAGGCCCTTGCGCTTGCCAGGGAAGTGCTTATTCTACTGAGTCATCTCCCCGGTTCAAAAAATTTAATTTCATTTAGGTATCCTACACTGATTTTTACCTTTCGTAGATTATGTTTTTGGTGATGTCTAAAATTTGAAGCTAGACGTGCACCTGTTGTCTTAGCTAATCAAGTGGTAAGGCCAGCCTACCCACTACAGAACCTTATTTCCTAAGAAAATAATAAAAAGCAGCACAGAAACACAAGACAAATCAAGAAAACAACTTTCATGTGCTGAGGACTGAACCCGGGCCCTTGCACTTGTCAGGCATGTACTCAGACTGCTGATCCATCTACCTAGTCCTATCATCAAATTTTGAGATAATTTTCTGCAAGTATAAAGTCTGACTCTAAACTCTTTCTTTTTCCCTTTTGAAGTCCAACTGTTGTAGGGCCATTTATTGAAAACATCATCCCTCTTCACTGGATTGTCTTTAATTGTCCAAGATCAGGTTTATTATATTTCTGTGAGTTTATTTCTGGGCTTTCTATTTTGTTTTTTCATTGTCTATTTTCTTGTCAATACCATGTTGTCTTTGCTAACTTAGATTTACAGAAAGTTTAGACTCTTACAATTTTGTTCTTCATGTATTGGCTTGCTCTGGATTTTACTTTTTTTTTTTTTAACATAAACTTTCTTTCTTTCCTCTTTTTCTTTGTAGTGGGATTGAACCCAGGGCCTCATACTTGCCAGGCAGGTGCTATACCCCTGAGCTACACACCCCAGTCCTATCTACATATACTTCAGCAAAAGTTTGTTATCCACAAAATAGCTCTGAGTGTTCCTGATTTGATTTACAATGAATCTATACATCAAATTGGGAGGAATTACTATTGCAGGTATTTTGAGTCTTGCAGTCCAAGATGACTGTCTTTCCATTGACTTCTGTATTTCTTGTTCTCTGAGTCTTTCATCAGAATTTCAGCTTTCCTTACATATCCTTATAGATTTATATCCCTGTACTTTATTGTACATTATACTGATTTAAAATTTGTAAATTGATTGCTTGTTGACTTTTTTGTATTAGGCTTGTATTCTGCAACTTGCTGTAATCACTTATTTTAGGAAGCTTTTGTTGTTACTGATTCCTTTGGATTTTCTACTTAGACAAAATTATAATTTTGTTTCTTTATTCCCAATTTACATATTTATTATATTTTTTCATGTCCACAAGGATCCACAGTAATGACTCCTCCTTTCCTTTTTCCCTTTTCTTTCCTTCCTTCCTTCCTTCCTTTATTTTTTTCTTTTTTTGAGACGAGATCGTGTTCTACACAGTTCAGGCTGGCCTTGAGCTCACTTTATAGCTCATGCTGGTCTTGAACTTGTAACAATCCTCCTGCTTCAGCTTCCTAAGTTTACAGGTGTTTGCCATCACATTCAGCTCTCTTTTAATTCTAATATAATCATTCTATGTCCTCTCTTTTTATCTTAGCTTGTCTGGCTAGAGCTTTATTAATTTTATGGGTCTCTTCAAAGAAGTGACATTTATTTTCTTGATTTCTCTATTTTCCCATTTTCAATTTCATTGATTTCTGCTCTAATTATTACTTCTTTGTTTAGAATTGTTTCCTTTCTATAGTTTTCTAAGATAAAAGCTTAAATTATTAATTTTCATATTTTTCCAAAATATGTATTCAATACTGTAAATTATTCTTTAAGCCCTGCCTTCCCTGCATCCTACAAATTTTGATAAATTGTGTTTTCATTCTCATTTTTGTTCAGAATGTTTTAAAATATTTCTTGAGATTTCCTTTAGAATCATATGTTATTTAGAGGTGTGTTTTATCTCCAAGTAGTTTGGGAGTGTTTTTTTGTCCTCTTACTGTAATTGATTTGTAGTTTAATTCTATTGCGGCCTGAGAGTAACCATTGTGTTTCTTCTATTCTCTTAGTTTCGTTAGGATGTGTTTTGTGACCCAGAATGTGTTCTATCTTGCTGAATATTCCAGTTGAGCTTGAGAAGAACGCATACACTGCTATTTTTGGCTGAACTAGTTGATAGATGTCAGTGATAGCTAGTTGATTGATGGTGCTGTTAAGTTCAACTATGTCCTTACTGATTTTCTGCCTACTTGATCTATCAATTACTACATGAGTTGAAACCTCCGACTGTAAGAGTGGACTTTTTTATTTCTTCTGGAAATTCTGTATGTTTCTGTTGCAGGTAGTTTTGTTAGTTGCTGTATTTTGAGGATTGTTATGTTTTTTCTTTCTTCTTTTAATGATACACTTTAAATGATTTCATTACCTCTCCTCTTTTAATATATCAGTTATACTTTTAAAAGAATGTAGTGTTTCACCAGAGTGTTAAATATAGATTTATCACTAGTTTAGATCTATTCTCCAAAGTACTGCAGTGCTTCACAAACAGTAAACATCACTTGAAGAGAATTCTCAATTCTTCCCTGTCTCATAGTCCATTTCACTAATCTATACAAACACCCAATAGATAATTTCTGCTATTATTTTTAAAAAGTTGTCTATTATATCAATTAACAAGATAAAGAAATACTTTGTTTTGCACTCATTAGTTCCCTTTGTAATGCTCTTTCTTTTTCTACACAGATTCGATTTCTGACCTCCATTATTGTCACCTGTTCTGAAGAACTCCTTAAACATTTCTTGCAAGGTACACCACTGAAGAACTCTCAGATTTTGTTTGAGAAAGTCTTTAATTCTTGTTATTTTTGAAGAATCATTTCACTAGATATAGAATTCTAGATTTATAGTCTCTTTCTTCAAGGTTTTACATATTTTTCTCTTTTTTTTTTTTGGCAGAACCAGGGATTGAACTCAGGTCCTTGTACTTGCCAGGGAAGCACTTATTCCACTGAGCCATCTCCCCAGCCCCCTACATATTTTTCTTTATTGTTTTCTAGCTTAGTGTTTTCTGATGAGAGGTCAGAAAACTAACTACAATTGTACAACTGTTATCCTTGTTCTTCCATAAATAAGGTGGGTTTCTTTTTTCTTTTGCTCTTTTCAATATTTTGGTTTTTTTTCTTTGATGTTCTGTCCTTCAGTTGTGATATTTCTATGGACTGATTTTTTTTGTTCATCTTGCTAGATTTTTCTGAGCTTCCTGGACCTGTGTATTGATATCTGTCATTGATTTTAGAAAAGTCTGGCTATTCATACTTTAAATAATTCTTCTCTCTTCCCTCATTCTTTTTCAGGAATCCAAATTACATTATGCTACAAATTGTCGCAAAGTTATTGGATGGTCTGTTCTTTTTCTTCATTCCTTTTTCTCTTTGCATTTCAGTTTAGAAAATGTCCATTGATATACCTGTTTTTAATTTTTATTTTTATTTATTTTTGTTTTTTTGAGACAGAGTGTTTCTGTGTGATTCAAGCTGGACTTGTATTGATGTAATTTCATTCTCAGTGATTTCTTTCTTTCTTTCTCCTATGTCAAGTTTACATGTGTAGGTTCCTATGAAAGATATTCCACATTTCTGTTTCAGTGTTTTTCATTTCTAACAGCTGATTTTCATGCCTCTTCTTATGTGACCCATCTGACCTTTCCTTATAGCTAATTTTTCCCTTCTCACTGTCATAATCCCAAAATCCCTGCCATATCTGAGTTCTAATGATTATTGTCTGATGGCATTGTTGTTTTTTCAGATAATAATTTGCTTGATTTTTAAAGATTATGCCTCATAATTTCTGTAGAAAGTAGGACATGATGTACCAGGTAATAGGAGATGAAGCCCATAGGACTTTGGTGTTTAGGTTTGTATTAATCTGGCTATGGGATGGGTTTTCTGTAATATTTGCTGTAACTGTAGATGTCAAACTTTGAATTTCCTCTAGTGTAGATGTCTTTGGACTTCTTTCCAGGGCCTCCTGAGCCTTTAGTGGTAACCCTCTCATGCTGTCCTAGAGCACTGTAAATGTAAAGGTAAGAAATGGGATGGGGTCCAATGAGTCAGTCTCAGCCCTTCAGTGGGCCTGGGGTACTGTGACCTGTACCAACATTCCTCAGCTTTTTTCTCCCTTTAAGTGAGAGATATGGATTCAAGTTACTTGCTTACAGTCTGACATTGGTTTTGGCTTTAATTTTTTTTTTTTTTTTTTTTGTGGAACCAGGGATTGAACTCAGACCCTTGCGCTTGCCAGGGAAGCGCTTATTCTACTGAGCCATCTCCCCAGCCCCAGTCTTACATTGGTGATGAAACTTTTGTTAAGGAATGTGCTCTAGGTACATTTCAAGGAAATTTCCAAGAGAAGTTACTTTTCATGTATCCCTACCAGAAACAGGCATTTTTGTATTTTTTTTTTTTTTTTATTGTTGTTGTTGTTTTGTTTGGTGGTACCAGGGATTGAACTCAGGTCCTTGTGCTTGCCAGGCAAGTGCTTAATCCACTGAGCTATTTCCCCAGCCCCTTTTTTTCCTCTTTTATTTTTTATTTTTATTTTTTGGCAGAACCAGGGATTAAACTCAGGCCCTTATGCTTGCCAGGGAAGCACTTATTCCACTGAGCCATCTCCCTGGCCCTTCCCATTTTTGTATTTTTACTCTACCATGACAACCTGTTGGGGTTCCTGGAAGAAAAATCCACGTGAGTACAAGGCCCCAAGACTGTAGCTTGATGCAAGAGTTCCTCACCCTCGTGCTAGTCTACAACTTTAGTGACTCATCAAGGTTATTGTTTAAGGGTTTCTACTTATTTATGACTGAAGTATCTTCTGCTTCAGGTAAGCTAATCATGGCTGTAAATTTTTGTATCCATCTATCTCTAGAATTTTCAGTACTGAGGTGTCTGCTGATTTCAGTGTTCTACTGGTCCCAAGAAATCTTTGGTTTTTAGTTTTTTCGGCAATTTATTAT
>PVKA01053188.1:0-11352 GCA_004027165.1 Ctenomys sociabilis
GCTGGGCCATTTGAGTTTACAGTGTCCGAAGTTTTCCAGGATAGACGGGGTCACCATATTCTTTTGCTCATTCCTTAAATAGAGAAAAATTGTCAAGGATGAGGGACAGAGGTGTTAGTGGTCTGGAGGAACTCTGGCCCATGATAGACTGAAAGGGTGAAAGTGAAGAAAACGGCAAACAGTACTAGAAAGGTAACAAAGAGATAGACAAAGAAAAAGTGGCGACACGGGGATTGCTCAAGAGTCCGGACTCTGTCAAACCGAAGGGCCAAAACCTTTACACACGACCAAAGTCCCAAATCTCTAAAAGCAACAAAATCCTAATTTGGAGGGTGTCCCACTCCAAGGACATGGAGAGGGAAGTCTCCGCATCAATGGACAGATCCATTTAACAATTTAGTGGCTGGTTTTGTGATCACCGCTTGCATCAAGAAGAAAATGAGGCTGTATGTTGTAAAAGACCAAGGTACTTCCTGGGGTTGAGAACTTCAGGGCCCAAAGACTACCCAAGGAAAAGGGGGGCAGACAAAGAAAACAAAAAGTGAAACTTAAACAATTGTCATCGTCTGACTAGTTAGGAAACAAAAATTATCAAATTCTCAAGCCAAACCCAGAATACCTAGGAAACAAGAATGATCAAATTCTCAAACCAAACCCAACATAGACGAAATGAAACCAAGAAAGGACAGAAGAAGAAAAGAACAAACAAAAATGAAACTTAAACAACTGATGTGGCGAACAAAAGTACTTAACGCATCAGGTGAGAAGAAAAACAGAAAAATGAGGCCTTAAGGGATCCCGGACGAGCCCCCAAACGTTGCAACTCAAAAATCAAATGACAATGGGACAAGTCCAAAAATTTGAAGCACTTTATTTTAGCTGGTACTCAGTGGCAACCTCTGAGTCCAAGAGACAGAGAGGAGCCCTGAGTGTAGAAATGAGTAACTATTTAAGCCTAAAAAACCACAAAGGCAGGGGAGGGGTGGGGATATTTCTGTAAAGTGGCAGGGTCATTAGCTTAGGTTGATTCCTGTAAAGTTGCAGGGTCATTAGTTCAGCATTGGGTGGGGTGTGGGGTTGCAAGTACACAGAGTTTGCCAAGATTCTCAAAAACAGGGAAGGGGTACAGATGTCTGTCAAGATAAGGCTTGGGTCACAGGGGTGAGGGAGTTGGGAGGGGTAGGCGCATGCAGAACAGGAATAGGGCGAGGTTAGAAGGGCAACAAATTGGTGTCAATTTTGTCAGGGTATAACAATAAACATTATGTATCAGTATCATTTCTATTTTGGAATCACTATGAGATTCAATGGAAAAGTTTTTAAGTACATACCATATCAAATAAGTATGGTGGATCAGAAATGGGGGGTGTAGGTTTAGAATGAAAGTAACTGTATTCAACAGTAACTTCCTGTCATACTCTTCTTAAGTAATCAATGTAGGGTGTGTGTGAAACATAGCTGACTTTATGTATTGATTGTGTCAGTAAGTTAATGTAAATCCAACCCATGGGAAAATGTTCACATTTTTATTGTTTGAACTTTATGAGTGGTACAAAATTTGTCATATACAAAAGATGTACAATCCTAGCTCAATAGTGAAAAATACAAAAAGTAAGTAGCAGTCACTGTCTAGGCAAACTTCTCTTCTCCTGAAGACACCACTGATGTTTCTTGTTTAAATTTTGTTTTGAATACATATACATCATGAGAAATAAAGAGCCATCATTGTAGGCTACTACAGAGTAGCTGAATTCATTCCTCAACACCTCCATGGAATCTGAACAGGAGAAAGGAAGAATGTAGGAGCTAGTCAGTATAACTAAAATTGAATTGTAAGTGGTAGGCAGCAGTCTAACAAGGAAGCAAAATGTTTTTCCATCCCACCATCTACATTGCTCTTCTTTCACTCTAGTTCTGCCACTACTTTTATTTATTTATTTATTTTTCGTATTTTAGAGAAGGGTCTACAGGGTGTTCAGGGTTTCAATACTAGATCGGACTCATAGTGATCCACCAGTTTACAGCCTCCCAAGAGCTGGGATTACAGGTACCTGCCACAACCAGTCTCGATGGTCATTTTTGTGCCCTGGGGGTTGGGTGGAGCTGGCATAGTAGGTCCAGGTATTGAACCCCTGACCCCTATGCCTGCTTGCCAGTGCTTTAATCCACTGAGCTATTTGGCCAGCCCTTGCCACTACTTCTGTTAGAAGCAACCAAACCAAACTTGCCATGTATGGAAAAATATATCACCAACTTTTGATATTTGCCCTTCACAAAATAAAACTTGTAAATAAGATAAATACAAAACATCATTTTTCCTTTAAGGCTTAAGTACTTACTCTGATCAGAGTATCTGTGGAAGTAATAGTTATCTATAATATCTATCATCTCAACAGAGTTTATCTACCCCTGTGCTTTAATTAAAAAAAAAACAAAACAAAACCAGGTTATCTTCTTGACTTCCAATATATAAAGTTCATATTATAAAATTAATTATTATACTTACTAATATTATATTAATTATTATCTTGACATTATTAGTAGTAACCTGTGGTATGTATTTCCATATCTATACCTACCCCCACATTGAATGTTGCCTCTGTTCATGTGCAATTCTATTCACTTAGTTCAGCAGTATTTTGCTTCCATGCATAAACTTCCCACGGAGCGACCAACAGCACTATGGCCATCTTCCCTAGGATCATAAAACAATAATATTTTGAACAGCAATTATATATATATATGTATATATTTATATTAATTATATATGTATATATAATTGTTGTTCAAAATATAATCAAAACAAAATCAAGTCAATAAAATCTAATCTCCAAATTAAACAACTGGGCTTTAAACTTACAGGACATATACATATATCTGCATGAATGTAAATCCACATATTTTAATGAGTTAGTCACAAATAGGGTATACGCAGTCAGTCAAATGATAAATTAATATTCACTCTTTAAAAATGCTGAACTCACAGGATAGAAGAAATATTCCATTTAGATGACTTATCAAAGGGCCAGTGAGATGGCTCAGTAGACCAAGCACCTGCTTAGGCAAGCGCAGGGATCCAGGTTTAACCCTCAGCCACACATGAGGATTTTGCAGGCCCCACCCCCATGTGAGCTGAACCAGTGACTGAGCCCCGGCATCATGGTGAACTTCTGTAATGCCAGTGGTGGGGAGGCTGAAAACAGGAGGATCTCTACCGGTCTGAGCTGCATAGTGAGCCGCTATACCAAACACATAAAAAACAAACACAAAAGTAGATAAATTCTCAGATATTTTTCCAAGAAGAAAGAGGACCATGAGATGGCTGGATGAGGGGAGAATAGACTGAAAATGGAGTTAAGATGTGCTGTGTACTGTCCAAGTAATGACTCCCCATGAAGAGTGTACTCATGATAAGCTGCAAATATAGGCTAAATAATTGAAATAAATGCATTACTCACAGAAGTGCAAATGATCACTTAGAGATCCTACATTGTCTCTCCACACAGGCAAGCCCCAGAGAACTAGTATAGCCTGACCCCAGTTTCTGAACCCTTTTAAACTCTTAGCATACATATTCTTCCTCCAAGAGAAAGCTTAGTCCTCACACTGCATGGTGGTAAAGACTCATAACCAATGTTCTCAAATCTTTAAGGGAAACAAAGATAGCAAAATAACAGTTTGATGATTATTTTTTAATGTAGTGTGGACCAGACCTGGGCACTTGCACACCGCATATGTAACAAGTAATCTACCACTCAGCTACATCCTCAGCCTCAGTTATATGTTTTTAAACTTTTTATTTATTCAGAATATTAAAACAAAGACACTAACAATAGCACAACCTAAAGCAAAACATACAGTGGGAATAGTTTTCATTTCTCTAGAATATAAGTTTACACTGAAAAAATTGTTTCCATACTAGAGCCTGACCTGAGAGCTGCAATCAGGAAGACTCCACTTTGTAATATAAGATGAAGATTGTGATGGGTACATTGAAAGGGTTAAAATGGTGCATGTAACATTTAGATCCCAGGACCGTGCACATAGTCATGACAGCACCGGGAGAGGCAGCTCTTCTGGGAAGGTGAAGGAAAATGTGCTTTGGAAAATTTATCTTGTAGATAGCTTGCATACGAAGCACCTGCTCAGGCAAGTGCATGGACAGGGCTTGTATCCCTAGCACCACGTGCTACACTGGCCTCTTCCATGCATGTACTGAGCCAGTGACCAAGTTGAACATTGTTGCACAGCCTGTAATTCCAGGGCTGGGAAGGCAGAAAACAGAAGGATCACTATGAGTCTGAGATGCATAGTGAGACCCAGTACAAAATACATAAATTAAAAAAAAATCTTCAAAGTTCCATGAAAAATTTTCAAAAGAAAAAGTGTAACAGAATAGACCTAGAAGAAAACCAGAATAATGGTTTACTGAAAGATAACCTGGAAAACAAGGGCCCAGGATTTTTAAAACAGAGGATTGTTCTGGAAGAATAGGAAAGGCAAATAAGTGAATAGTTAGTAGAGTAACAATAAGAACAATAGAAAATGAATAACAGTTTTAAAATGAGCAGTTCCTTGAAGAAACTTATTAGATACACAAGTCGTAATAGAAAAAATAAAGAGTCCTCAAGTTTCCACCATGACAAAGCTAGGTTTTTAGATTTAAAAGTTTGAATGTGAGATATACTATGTTTTTCATTAAAATCTTCTGCATCTCAGTGAAATTTATGAACCTATTGTAAGTATATATGAGAGAATAGTTTATATGCACAAGATATATATACATCCTCTCATCCACAATATTAAAACTTAGACATCAGTTGGATTTACATAGCCCAGAAAAATAGCAGACTATATTTCTGAAAAGTTGGTTACCTGCAAAACATGTGAAAATGCCGGGTAAAACAATCAGTTTCTCTTCATTAAATATGTAGATTCAGATCTCAAAAAAGTAAAACAGCAGCTTGAGCAAACTGATAATGAGTTGCCCATAGATCCATATTGACAAAATGTTTGGGGCAAATGACAATGCAGAAGAGGTAACCTTAATACTTTTGATCCACAAAGGAAAATAAAAAATTAGAAAAATCTTTCCTACAACATTCTGTTTCCTTGAAGTCAGACCTAAATGAAAATAAAGGGATTCTTCTAGAAACATTTGTAACCATAGCATTGGTATACAGTGAAAGTTAAATTAACTTATATTGGCGGTCTGCATGTTAAAGAAATCATTTTAAGACTGGTCCAAGCTGACAGCCTCCTGACACTCGAAGAAACAACTGGTGGGACAAAGGCCTATCTCATATATCTGCAGTGAACAAGTGAGAAAATAATTTCTCTACAAAGATATACACATAGAATTGTCACATCATAAAGTAACAATTAAGGAAAAATGCAATAAATCTGTAAGGAGTTTAGCCATAGACATTATCAGAAAGAAACATAAAGCAAATATATAGAAGTAAAGGAAATAAAAATGAGGATGAAACACAAGCAACTGTTGTAAGAATTCAAAATAATAATAATAAAGTGAGTGACAAGAAAACGATGAAGCATTAACTGCTCCCTTCAAAAAGATCAGCAGTAATTATCCAAAGTATTCTGCATGTACACCTAAATTTCTTTCCCCTTTCCTTCATTTGTCCCTGTCCTCATCCCAGTTTCTCCTTCCCACTGAACAAATTATTTTCCTTTCACAATATCTATCATACTTTTCAGGTTTTAATGATTCTTTCAGGTTCTCATATTAGCGAGGTAAGATGATGTTTGCACATGTGGAAGTTACTTATTTCATTGACCAATATATTCTTTTTTGTTTTGTCTTTTTCTTTAAACCTGTTTCGCATGTTTATATCTGGCAACCTGAATGACGAACTTGAAGATAACATCATGCAATATGGTAACCACTATGGAATCCCTATCACTATTTTAATGAAATTTTTTATCATTTTTTTTTGAGAACACTCACTTTTTAAAGCAATGTTTTTGAGAAACAAATAGCAATGAGATAGTTTCAAAACCGATAATACAACAGTTTCAGTAATTAATATATTGCACATTGTTGTCTTAGTGATTATTCATAGTACAAGATGCAGACATGGCATCCTGTCCAAATACTATTAGTACAGATCTATGTTCTCATTGAATTAAGAGACAGTAGCTGTATATCTATCCAGATACAAAATGGTCGTTCCTTTTTATCCTCCTTTTTTGGTTAGTTGTGTAAGAGAAGGGCACTCCATTGTCATTCAAACACTGTAAGTGTGTGAAATCAGGACAGTATTGCAATACAGTCCACTAGTCCGTAACAGTATTGGGTTCTCTGTATGATTAGCAATGAAAAAGTTGTCGACCTGAGCCATCCACAGCTCAATATGCCTTTATTTTATATACTTAAGTTTTATACTTTTTTTGTTGGATGGTTAAGACCAAGGCAAAGCAGGACCTATAAAACAAAAAATGTAACTATTGTATCTGATAAGGTCAGCTAAATCCCTTCAGGATTTTGCCTGAAACGCTGTACTGCAGTTTGTAGATCCTTTGTCAGTGTCAGCCATGTGGATGAGTCACAGCCATTGCTTGACCAATTTGCTCTCTATGAAAACCCAAGAGAATGTTCTCTCTCTAGGTGACTCTCCTTAGGCACATTATACATTATTGATCACCTTCCTCTGTGGCCTCATAAACTCCTTGATCAGAAAATTTGGAACATAGCTGAGTTACATGGTGTTAGAGTATAGATCTCCTAGGTCCTAAATCTTCACCGACCTTGAAAGGCTGGGGCCAAAATGTTGGCTGTCCTTGCAGTCCTTCTTATTCTCTAATGTTTAATCTGAAAACTTATGTTGTTAACCCTCTGGGATAGAAGCTTATTATATTATCCTACAACAGAAGCAGTTGAGCAATACCTCATTATCTGACAATATCAAACATCTAAGGCATAATATGGAACAGACATTTTCCACCAAGGATTGTTATGTTCAACTTTAAATCCCTCCATAATATTAAGAAAAAAATTAAAAAATTAAAGAATAGGACTAAACAGTTACATATTTTTACACAGAAATCTAACCAGATATAGCATTGTAGCAGGACACTCCTGTGACATTTTTTTCTTGTCTCTTGCTTTCATTTGTTACCCTTCTTTTAAAAACAAATATTTACTTGAGAGACAGTATGGCAGTAGTTGGTAGGACATGACAAGCAATATATATTTAGAAGACCAAAATGACAGGCATTACAAGCATGGCCTTATCATTACACATTGCTATTGTCAGTGAAGTTGCTTAATTCACAAATATCAGCATATATAGTTAGTCAGTATAAGAATCCTACCCATTAATTGCTAGTTTCAAAAACATGCTGAAGCCAGGCGTGGTGCCGCATGCCTGTAATCCCAGCACTTGGGAGGCTAAGGCAGGAGGATTGTTGTGAGTTTGAGACCAGCCTGAGATACACAGTGAGCTTAAGGCCAGCCTGAACTGCATGGTGAGACCTTGTCTCAAAAAGACAAAAAAAAAAAAAAAAAAAAATTAATTAAAAAAATAAAAAACCATGCTGAAGATGCTCGGGATCATTGCCTTACCCATCTTATGCATATAAATGTATGGCTTTGCCCCTGAAATGTTTTATAGCTTTCCTACTTGCCTTCTCTTCTTTGACTAATTCTCAAGTTCTCACTTTTCTTTTAATTGTGTTACACCTTTCTATTTGTACTTATTTTGAGTTCTTATACCAGGAGACTATATGATATTTACACATGGGGGTCTGATTTATTTCACTTATAAGTATATGTTCAAGTATCATCAATTTAAATATGAAGGCTTTGAGATTATCATTCTTTATAGCTGAGTAATACTCCATTGTATAAAAATACCACATCTGTTTCATCCATTTCCAGGTGACAGACATCTTGGTTGTTTCCAAGATTTAGCTGTCACAAATTGTACCACTATAAACATAGGTACACATATATCATTATGATATGACATTTTCAGTTCCTCTGAGAAAATTCCCAGTAGGGGGATAACTGGTTTGAATGGGATTTCCAGTCCTAGTTTTTAAGGAGTCTCCACAATGATTTCCACAATGGTTGCACCAGTCTACGTTCCCACCAGCAGTGGAGAAGGGTTCCTTTTTCCACAGGCTCTCCAATGTTTTTTTGATTTCTTTATGATAGCCATTCTTTCGGGGATAAGATGGTATCTCAGTGTTGTTTTAGTTTGCATTTCACTGATGGGTAGTGAAGTGGAGTAGTTTTTCATATATTTATTTGTTTCTTTAATTTCATCCTCTGAGAAGTGTGTTCATCTCAGATGCCCATTTCTGGATTGGGTCTTTAAATTTAGGGGTCCTAATGTTTTTTAGTTCTTTATAAATTCTAGAGAGAAGACTTTGTCCAAGTGCTTATTAGTTAAGATTTTTTCCAAATTTGTAGATTGTCTTTTCATTTTGTTTATAGTTTCTTTAAACATGCAAAAATTTCTCAATTAAAAAATATGAGTTTTTTGAGGGCTGGGAGATGGCTCAGTGGAATAAGTGCTTCCCTGGAAAGTGTAAGGGCCTAAATTCAATGCCCTATTCCACATTAAAAAAAAAAAAAAACAACAACAACAAAAAAAAACCCTTCTCAATAAGAGGAGCTCCCAGTTGTTAATTCTTTATGGTATTGCCCATTTGATTTTTGTTTGCTAACTCTTTGCCTATCCCTATGTCTTCAAGAGTTCCTCCTATTTCCTCTTTCAAGAGATTTGGTGTTTCTGTTTTAATGTTTGGGTCTTTAATCCATTTTGTATTTAGCTTAGTGCATTGGTGTGACAGAAAGAAAGAAAGAAAGAAAGAAAGAAAGAAAGAAAGAAAGAAAGAAAGAAAGAAAGAAAGAAAGAAAGAAAGAAAGAAAGAAAGAAAGAAAGAGGCTGGGGTGATGGATTGGTGGTCTGAGTACCTCCCTGGCAACATGAACGCCCAAAGTTTGAGTACCAGTACCACAGGCCTTGCCGACTGCAAAACACAGGTCTACTGTGTGGGCCACAGAAACCAGCTTTGAAAGCACATATCTATAATCCTGGCACTAGGGGGGCTGAGACAGAAGAATTACTGTGATTGCAAGCTATATAGTGAGACCCTGTGCCAAATATGTACATAAATAAATAAGGATAACAAAAAATTGAGGATACTGCCTGAAATTTCATCCTAAGTTTTCTCTAAGTAAAAGACTGACTATTTAAAAATCTAGGGATAATTTTAGCTTCATTGTTTCCCTTCCTTACCTCTAAGTCATTCGCCCACATCTTTTCATGATTCCTGTTCCATGAGCTTTCATCTTTCCAAAGTGACTCCCACACCAGTTCCCGCTGACTTGGATGGACACGTGCCTGCTCCTGCCATCACCTCTGCTTCTCATTTCTTTAGCCTTCATTGAGGGATCTTGTCCATTACCAGGCCTCATCACAGTCTTTAAGTTTTTATTTCCAAGCAAATGCAGTGCTTTCACAACTTTAATTGAAGAGCACAAAATTCTCATTTAGTCTTCTCCCACTTAAGCCCTTTACAGATCTTTGCCCACTAACATTTTCAATATTTTGACACTTCTACTCTTCTGCCTCTTTTTTCTGCTTATTCACCTTAAATTCCATGATCCTGCACCAAACTCACTTCTTTCCAAATGTTCTCAGTTTCTCATACCTCAGACTGACTCTTGGGTCATCATGTTTATTTTCTAAAACCAGAGTCTGATTAAATATAATTCAGCCTACTCAACCCACGCTCAGGCCACTGAACATGGCCATAGTAGGTCCAGGGCAGCTGCAAGGACAAACCCCACTTTACTTCATGACCTTGACCATAAGGAGATCTCTAAAGGCAGAGAAACTACTCTGAGTTTCTTCACCCAATTATACTAAACTCTGCTTAGTTAATTCTTTCACCTTTTCTCCACACTGAAACTCTACTATGCCTGTTTTCCTGTGCTCACCCATAACTGATGCAATTTTCCTACCTCAGAAAAACTGACACAATCAGAAATGAAACTCCACAAACTCCCACTATTTCATTTACCAGGCTTCTGCCATCTGTCCTGAAATTGTCTACCTTCCCACCTGTTACCATAGTGAACCATCTGTGCCTCAGAACTTACCCCTCCTCAGCTAAAGAAGTGGCTTCTGTGATATTACCTGCCTCTATGTTAATTTTCCTCCTTTATCATATTTTCCTTTCAACTTAGGAGTGTACTTTTTTTCTAATTTTGTATAAAAATATATAATATTATTTCAGTACTTAATTACTGAGTTATGTCCTACATGTCTCTTTTGTGGGGTGGAAAAGTCTTTAAATGAACCCACTTCCTCATTGATTTCCAGTATCTTAAGTCTGGATTCTGTGCCCCAAACACAACGCAATCAGCCTTTTGCTTGACTCATGTCAAAGTCATCAGTAATGTCATAATTTGCTCATAAATTGAAACCGTTGACATATTTGAAGCAATGGATTCATTTTGTCATTTCCTAATCTTAGTTATACTTGATTTCTAATATGCCCTGTGCAGCTGGTTTTGATCACACAATAGTGACTATGTATGAACAGGAAATTCCTGGTCAATATCCTGGGCTCCTCTTCAAGATTCATTCTTTGATCATTGTTTCTAAATTGATGTTATTATGTGTTTTTGTAATATCTTTATTCAAGTAACTAAATTTTAGTAATCCTTGCTCCCTGCCAGTATTGAAAGGTTATAATTTGGGTGCTAAATCCAGTCTCATATACAACCCACCTCCGCATTTTTATGGGTCTACTAACATCTATTTTTTTTTTTAAAGTGTTGATAGGATTTAGATAATCATAATGATCAAATTCATCATAGTGAACTTGTGACACTCACATCTCATCACAAACTCTGCCACCTTTATATATGGTATTTTCTTTTCTTCAAATATACTAGACATCCTGCTCTCTACTCACCTACTATAAATGTTTCCTCAGTCTAGTCTGATTCTACCCTACATGTAAACATAGGATATGCCTTTACGCTTTTAAATCTTTTTGAAAATCACATTTTCTCAAAGATTTTACCTTACCAAACTATTTAGAGGGGCAATCTTTGTGGTTTTCTGCAACTTTGGTCATGTCCTACTGTTCTGTTTTCATTTTTCAATGATTTTTAGTGCTTATGTGTATTTCACTCACTGGTATTCCTAAATAAGTAATTTGTAACTGGGTTAGATGTATTTGTGGACAACTATAAGACTGAGAATAAAAAAGAATAGAAAAATGATAAGACCTGAAAGACAACTTGGATTTAAGGTAAGATTACACAAGATAAAAAATGTTGATCTACTTATTTTGTCAAGAAAATGT
>PVKA01053189.1:0-11352 GCA_004027165.1 Ctenomys sociabilis
GCAGCCCACATTCATAATGATCCTCCTGCTTTCTGCCTCCCTAGTGCTGGGATTACAGGCGCGCGCCAACACGCCCGGACTCCATCACCGGCTCAGTGCACCCTAAGGCAGGGCCGGCGCGGCAAGCGGAAGCAGGGATCGAACCCTGGCCGCTGCGCTTACCTAAGCAAGCGCTTAGTCTGCTGAGCTATACCGTTGGCCCGAAAGATAGCCTCTTTAATAAATGGTGCCACAAGACCAGCCTGAGCTACAAAGTGAGCTTAAAGCCAGCCTGAACTGCATAGCAAGACCCTGTCTCAAAAAGACAAAAAAAAATAAAATATAAATAAATAAATAAATGGTGCCAGAAAACTGGCTTTCTACATGCCAAAAGCTACAGTTAGACCAATGCCTACCACCATGCACAAAGCTACAGTCAAAATGGATCAAAGATTTAAATATTAAAAGGGAAACACTAAATCTTCTGGAGGAAAAGAGTAGGTAGAGAGTTCACGAACAAAAACATTGAGCCACCTGATATTCAACAAAGGGGTCAAACACCCTTACTGGAAGAAAGATAGCCTCTTTAACAAATGGTGCTGGAAAAACTGGCTCACTACATGTCGAAAGCTAAAACTTGACCCAGGTCTATCACCATGCACTAATCTAATATCAAAATAGATTAAAGATCTAAACATTAAAACAGAAACACTCAATTTCCTGGAAGACAAAGTAGGAGGAACTCTTGAAGACATAGGGCTAGGCAAAGAGTTCATGAATAAACATGTAATCACAAAGGAAACACCTGAATGAATTAACAACTGGGATCACTCTTATTGAGAAGTTTTTGCACATCAAATTACCAACAAAGTGAAAAGACAACCCACACATTTCGAAAATATCACACCTAATAAGCACTAAAACAAAGGTCTGCTCTCTAAAAATGATAGTGAACTAAAATACATTAGGTAGACAAAGGAAGGGTTGTAGAAAGAAAAAATCATGATGTGTGTGTATAGACAATACAGTTGGGATAGATAACGCTGTGCTTCTACATAATTCTATGAGAGGCAAGATCTGCACTAATGCTGGTTGGACAGGATATTATGTCGGCTTTTAGTGCCATGGTCATCCACTAGGTAAATAATTATTGAATTTTTGATATAATTCAGCTATAAAAAAAAAAGATAAGTAAGCAACTACACTCTTAATTCACTGATAAGAGATATCTGCTAAAATAATATCTATAAATATAATATCATGTATGCACCTTGTACAATACCAAAATGTTATGAAAACAGTTTGCAATGTATTAATTCATCGACTCTGTATGGTTAAGGTGTCTTGAAACTGTCTGATTGACATTTGTATTTTAATAAAATAAAAATAAATGGAAAAAAAATAAATTAAATAAAATAAAATACATTAGGGGCCTTAAATTTAAAGACCCAGTCCAGAAATGGGCATCTGAGATAAATACACACTTCTCAGAGGATGAAATTAAAGAAGCAAATACATGTATGAAAAAAATGCTCCACATCACTAGCCATCTGTGAAATGGAAATTAAAACAACACTGAGATACCATCCCAGAAAGAATGGCTATCATAAACACATGAACCAACAAGAAATGTTGGAGAGGCTGTGGGGAAAAGGGAAACCTTCTCCACTACTGGTAGGAATTAGACTGGTGCAACCATGATGGAAATCAGTGTGGAGATTCCTTGAAAAACTAGGGCTGGAAATCACATTCAAGCTAGCTATCCCCCTAGTGAGAATTTCCAAGGAACTGAAAACAGCATGTCATAGTGATATATGTGTACCTATGTTTATAGCATTTGTGATAGCAAATCTTGGAAACAACCAAGATGCCCATCACATGAGGAATGGTTGAAAAAGATGTGGTATTTTTATACAATGGAGAATTACTCAGCTGTAAAGAATGATAAATTTGAAGCCTTCATATTAAATGGATGCCACTTGAAGGTATAATTATAAGCAAAATAAACCAGACCCACATCTGTGTATATCATATAATCTCTCTAATATAAGTACTCAAAAGAAGAATGCAAATAGAAAGAAATAACACAATTAAAAGGAAAGTGAGAAGTTGAGGATTGGGCAATGAGGAGAGGGCAAGGAGAAAAGCTGAGAAACACGACAGGGGCAAAACTATACATTTGTACATACAAGATCAGTAAGGCAATGATCCCAAGAAACATCAGCAAGCTTTTGAAAGTAGCAGTTAATTGGTAGAATTCTCAACCTGACTATATATACTGATACCTATGAAACAAGCAACTGCACTGAAGATAGCAATGTGTAATAGAAGGGTCGCACTTAAATGCCTGTCATTTTCTGGTCTGCTAAATACATACTTCCTGTCATGACATACCAATTATTACCATACTGTCTCACAAGTAAAAGGGTTTTTTAATATACTTTTTATGGGTAATAAATGAAAAAAAGACACAAGAAAAAAATGTTACAGGACTGTCCTAATATAATGCATGGTTAGATTTCTAAATTTCTGTGTAAAAATATGTGTATACTCCCATTTTTTAAAATCTTTTTTTCATCATATTCTGTAAGGATGTAAAGTTCAATACATCAATACTTGGCAGAAAATAACTGTTCTACATTATGGCTAAGATGTTTGATATTTAGACAGACAGGGTAAACCAAACTGCGTATGTTGCAGGGTAATAATCAGCTTCTCTTCTGGAGGGTTAACAACCTAAGTTCACAGATCAAAAATTAGAGAAAAGGAAGGGCTGCAAAGTCAGCCAACATTTTGGCCCTAAGCTTTCAAAGTCAGTAAAGACTCAGGACATAGGAGAAAGTGTACTGTAACATCATGTAACTCAGTTGTGTCTCAGATTTTCTGATCAAGGAGATTATGGAGCCACAGAGGAATGTGATCAATGATGTAGTGTGCCTAAGGAGAGTCTCATGGAGAGAAAACGTTCTCTCAGGCTTTCACAGAGAGAAAATTGGTCAAGCATTGACCATGACTCATCCACATGGCTGACACTGACAAAGGATCTACAAAGAGTGGTACCGGGTTTCAGGATAAATCCTGAGGGCACTTGATTGACCTTATCAGATACAAAATTTATATTTCTTGTTATATAGGTCTTGGTTTATCTGGGTCTTACCATCCAGCAGAAAAATATAAAAATAGGTATATAAAGTAAAGCCATAGGGGCTAGGGAGATGGCTCAGTGGAATAAGTGCTTCCCTGGCAAGTGTGAGGGTCTGAGTTCAATCCCTGGTTCTGCCAAAAAAAAAAATAAATAAATAAATAAATAAAGTAAAGCCATATTAATATGCTGAGCTGTAAAAAGCTCTAGTCAACAACTTCTGTGGATAACCTACTATTATTGTGGACTTCTGGACTGTGTTGGAGTGTTTTGCTGAAATCAAGCACCTATAATAAGTGAATGCCAATAGAATACTCATCTCTGACAGAAGTAAACAAAAAAAGGGGATACAAAGAAAGTTCCATTTTACATTTGTATACACAGAACAGTTAGGATAGATATGCAGCTACTTTCACTTAATTCTGTAAGAAAGATTTGTACTAATAGTGTTTGGACAGGAGACCCTGTCTGCTTCTTCTACTATGGATAACCACTAGGAAGACAACAATGTAAAAAGTATTAATTGAAATTGTCCTATTATTCAGCTTTGAAACTCTCATTGATATTTGTCTTGCAATAAAATAAAATAAAGTAGCAGTTAATTGGTAGAATTAAAAAATATTAAAATTTTAAAAAATGAAACCAGTTAGAAAACAGAAATCACCCATTAATGAAAGCCCATATATAGTGATTGATACATTGTGTCAACTTGAGAAGTTTAAAAGTTCAAGGTTTTATTTTGTAAATATGTTTATTTAAGAGAAGGGCACGGACATTGTGTAATTTTATACCCCTGTCCTTAGGGCATGGAGTCCCCTCTCTGGGGCATGCAGCCCCACCCTAGGGTGTGGAGGGCACTTCAACACTTAAAGGATATATATCAGCTACAGTCCTCCACTCTATCAACTGAGCTATCGAAGGCTCCGCTGAATGACAATGGAGAAGGAAGAATCATGATGTGTGTGTATGGACAGTACAGTTGGAATAGATAACACTGTGCTTCTACGTAATTCTATGAGAGGCAAGATTTGCACTAATGGTGGTTGGACAGGATATTATGACGGCTTCCAGTACTAAAGACAACCACTAGGAAAATAACAAGGTAGAAAGTATTAATTATTGAATCTTTGATGTAATTCAGGTAAAAAAATGAGATACGCAAACAGCTACACTCTCTTAATTTACTGATAAGAGACATACGGAATAGTAATGTGTGTAAGCATAATGTCATGTATGCACCTTCTGTGATACCAAAACATTATGAAAACAGTTTGCAATGTATTAATTTATCAAATCCATCTTGTCAAGGTATCTTAAAGCTGTCTCATTGATATTTGTACTTCAATAAAACAAAAATTAAAAAAAAGAAGGATATATGAAGGGACTTGAAAAAAGATGGCTACCTCCATTTTGTTGGAGGAGCTCCTGTCTTCACAGTCAGCTTCGATATCATCCCCTGATTTCAGCACAAATTATTTGGCCTCTGCCTTGTATCTTTTTGCCTTTTATTGCCGATCCATCAGCCTTTTGTCACAGACCCATTGGCCTCCTACTAATACAGACTTGCACAGAACACTGATGTGAGCTCCATACTTTGGACTAAATTCTTTAGTCTCTGGTGTGCAGAAGCCCTCTTCAAATTTTTTTGTCTGATTCTGTGGCTGACTGTTGTAAGCCAATTTTATCACTTCTTATACATTTGTACATATTGTGTTATATCTGTTCCTTGTGTGATATCTCTTCCTCTAGTAAAATCCTGGCTGATACAGACTATAGCTGCACAGCAGACTTCCAACATAAACCCTTAGGTCAACGAGAGCTTAAGAGTGAAGTATTTCAGGTCCTGAAACAAAACAACTTCCAACTCACACAGATGCATCCTGCAAAATTATCTTTCAGAATTCATAGAAAAAATAAAATATTCCATGACAAAGAACAGCTGAAGAAACTGATGACAACCAAAACAACTCTATAAAGTTTTGAGAGAGACTCTAAAAGGAGAAAGTAAATCCCACAGTAACAAGAATACCAATAGAAAGAAGCTACCAGGGAAGGGAAGCATTAGAGGTGAAAGACAGGCAGTCAACAACAGGAAAATAATATGAATACAAAAAACCAAATCTTATCAGTCACAACCATCAATTTAAGATCTTGATTCACCAATCAAAAGAAACAAGGGTCAACAAGATAACTCAGTGGACTAAGCACCTGCTTCAGCAAAAGCAGGGACCAGGTGTTCAATCTCCCACACCACAGGCCACACCAGCCCCACCCCTGGGTGCACTGAGCTGCCAACAAAGATCAGGCAGGGTGCTGCATGCCTGTAATCCCTCTGTGTAATTGCTTTCCTTCCCTGACAGCTTCTTTCTATTGGTGTTCTTGGAACTGTGGGATTTGCTTTCTCCTTCTAGAATATCTTTCAAAACTCTGAAGAGTTGTTTCAGATTCTTCAGCTGTCCTTTGTCATGAAATATTTTATTTTTCTATGAATTCTGAAAGATAATTTTGTAGGATACATTTGTCTGGGTTGGAAGTTGTTCTCTTTCAGGAGGCTGAACACAGGAGGATCACTATGAGTCCAAGCTGCCTAGTGAGCCCCTGTACCAAATAATTTTTTTAAAAAATCACAATAAAACAAATACCTCAGATAAAAGAAGAAACAGAATGCCAGAGTGGATCAAGAAGTAATATCTAACAATATCCTGCATACAAGAAGTATATTAAGCTAAAAAAAGTCATAGACTGAAAACAATACACCATGCAACATGAACTCAGAAAAAGCTGGGGTAACTATACTATTTTCAGTCAATGTGAATTTTAAGCCAAGACTGATGAAAAGAGATACAGGTCACTATATACTTTTTTAGAGGAAGTTTTTTTTTTTAGTGCCAAGGACTGAACCCAAGCATTCTATAACTGAGCCAAATCCCTACTCCCTACCATATGCTTTTAAGGAACAACTCTAAGAAAAAATAACAATAATACATGCCAAATACCAGTATACTCAACTATGTAAGACAAATATTAATAGACACAGGAAATCAAATAATCACAGAGAGAATTACAATGGGGACCTTAACACCCAACTGTCACACATAGATAAATTAGATCAAAGAAGTATCAGACAGAACTAAACCAAACCCATGAACAAGGACTAGCAAGATAGCTCAACAGACTAGCTCAACTGTGCTTAGTTAAGCACAGAAGCCAGGGTTCCATCTCTGGCACTAAATGCACTGCTGGTCCCACCCCCAGGTGCGCTAAGCTGGCAATGGAGTGCAGGTGTGGTGGGGCATGCCTATAATCCCAGCACTAGGGAGGCTGAAAACAGGAGGTTCACTATGAGTCTGAGCTGTGTAGTGAGCCCAAGCGTGTGCATGCATGCGCGCGCGCGCACACACACACACACACACACACACACACACAAAATGAACAAATGCATACAGCAGATATCTGAAGAGCATTCTATCCCACATCAAAATGCACACTTTTCTCAGCTTCACAAGGGACATTCTCCAAAACAGATTACATTCTAGCCCACAGAATGAGCTTAAGTAAATTGAGGGGGATTTGAAAATACCCCAGGCATATTATCAGACCATAGAGCAATGAAAGTGGAAATCAATGCCAAAAAAATACACAAAACTCCATAAACACATGGAAATAAAATAACACCTCATGAACAACCAATGGGTCACAGAGGAAATTAAATAAGAAATTTAAAAGTATCTGCAGTTAAATGATAATGTTGATACAAAATACCTGAACTTGTGGGACACAATGACAGCAGTCCTAAGAGGAAATTTTATAGTGGTAAATTCTCACATCAGGAAAACAGAATTATTTCAAATAAACAATTTAATATTAAACTTCACACTTCTAGAAAAAAAGAAAGCATTAAACACAAAGCTCCTGTGAGGGAGGAAATTATAAAGATAAGAGCAGAAATCATACAATTGAGACTAAGAAAAAAATACAAAGAATCAATGAATCAGAGTTCTTTGAAAGATTAATGAAAATTGATAAATCCTTAGCAAACATAGAAAAGCACAGGTCTTAATGAATATACAGTTGTATTCTACAAGAAAACTGAGAGAAGATCTAATGCCCTTGAGGAAGTAATATTTCCACACTCATTACTGGAATAAAGTATTACCTTGATACCAAAAACCAGAGCAGAACCTAACCAAAAAAAAAGAAAACTCTAGACCAAACTTCCTAATTAACATAGATGCAAAAATCTTCAACAAGACACTGGCAAACAGAATGCAGAAAATAATCAAGAAGATTATATATCATTACCAAGTAGAACTCAACCCAGAAACATAGGGATTGTTCAACATACAGAAATCTAGAAATGTATTATACTATAACAAGAGAGACAAGAATAAAAAAGATCATATAATCATCTGAATAGATGCATAAGTATTTAACAAAGTCTAATCCTCACAATAAAAACCATAAAGAAAATTGCAATTGATGGTGTTTATTTCAATATGATAAAAGCCATCTATGATAAACCAACACCAATATATACTAAATTGTCAAAAACTGAAAGCTCTTACACTAAAATCAGAGACAAAGGTGTCTCAACTCTCACCACTCTTATTCAATATAGTTCTATAAACACTAGCCATAGCCATTATACATGAGAAGGAAATAAAAAGAATAAAGATAGGTAAGGAAGAAGTTAAATTATTATTATTTGCAGATGACATGATATTCAACATAGAAACAAAAAAAAAAAAAAACACTCTACCAAAAGATTTAACATGGTCAAATGATTTTCAACAAATGTCCCAGGACCACCTAATGAAGAAAACACTACCCAACATTAATGGTATTGAAAGACTATAACCAAATACCAAAACATAAAGTTAAACTCTTACTTTATATCATACAGAAAAAGTAATTCAAAATAAATTGAAGCACTAAAAGTACAATCTTCTAGGAGAAAACATAAAGAAAAAGCTTCATGACATTGAAATTTCCATCAATTTATTGACTAAAACACCAAAAAAAGAAAAAAAAAGGTAAGTTAAACTCCATCAAAAACACTTTGTGTCTGAAAGGGCCTATGAACACAACACAGAGAATCCCCACCCCTCAAATTAAATTGAGGGCTGGCCAAGTAGTTCAGCAGATTTAAGGGCCTGCTTAGGCAGATGAAGTGGCTGCGGTTTGATCCCTGGCCTGTTGTCTGGCCCCGCCCTTGGGGCACACTGAGGGGCCCCCCAGGCACTACTGAGAGTGGGTGTGGTGGCACACATATGTAATCCCAGCTCTTGGGAGGCTTAACACAGACAGATCACTACAAATCCAATCTCTGTAGTGAGACCCTGTAGACCCTGTACCAAAATACAAAAATTAAAATTAAAATATTTCAGAAATCAAATCAAGGGACAGATATGATACAGAACAAAATTATAATTTTTTTTGGAGGAACTGGAGATTGAACTCAGGCCCTTGAGCTTTCCAGACAAGTGCTTATTTTACTGAGCTATCTCCCCAGCCCAATAATTTTCAAACAAATAACTCAATTAAAAATTAATAGAAAAGCTCAGTGAATACTTCTCCAAATATACAAATGGCCAATAATAACCACATAAAAAGATGCTCAACATCATCAATCAGGGGGGAACTACACATCAAAGCCACAATGAGATGCCACTTCAAAGTCATTAAGATGATTATAAACACAAAAGAAAATCACAAATGTCAATCGGAACATAGAAAATTTCAACATTTGTGTACTGCTGGTGGGAATTCAAAATGATAGCAGCCACTATAGGAAAGAGTATAGAAATTCCTCAAAAAACTCAATATAGAATTACTACTCATTCGGATTCCAGTTACATACCCATAAGATGTCAAAGCAAGGACAAAACCAGCTTTTGTACACCCACATTCACAGGAGGATGCTACATAACACTCAAAATGCAAAATTCTATATCCTAACTTCCTGTCTGACTCTCTCAGTCCCTGCCAACCACCATTTCATTTACTACCTCTATAGGTTTGATTACCTCTATGAACATCATCATGTAAATAGTTTACTTTATTAGAATACTGTCTTCAAGGTTCATTTATATTATTTCATGCACAAAAATTTTCTTACATTTTGAAGCTTTAAAGTATCCTAATGTTTCCATACACCACATTTTATTAATCCATTTACCTATAAATGGATGCTTGGGTTGCATTCATCTTTTGGCCACTATATATGGTGAAGTTCCTTTGAGAAACACCTGGACTTTTTTTTAATAATTAAACATATAAGAAACAAAACTATCCCATCGCCTCTCTGCTGCCAGAGAAACCTCAGAAGAGGACAGACTCCCAACACTACCTCCAGAACTAAGGTGAACTGCTTTGGAAGACCCAGAGACTGGAAGGAAAGAAAAGCCAGCAACACGCTATGACTCCACCTGAAGTGCACAAGATGAATAGGCAAGATAAGTGGTGTGAAAAGTCCAACTAATAACAACAATATGAGCCAAGAGGTAACTGAGGCCTTCAAAGGACTGGCAACCAGCTGAGGAAGAATCCAGGACTCAGTCAGTAAACTGACTCTTTTCTCTCTAGAGTAGTTAGATTAAACAACAAAGATGATGATAGAAAGAAGACAGAAACAGGGAATGATCAATATAGGAAAGAAATAGAATACATGAAATGGATTCAAACAAATAGCCAGGAAATTAAAAAGTCCACTGAAATCTGGCAAGACCGCTTGAAGGAAACAAGAGAGACTTCCAGACCTTGAAGACAGGATGGAAAACAGTGAACATGGAAGGAAAGATCGCCTGAAAAATTGCAAAAGAAAATGAAAAAATAAATCAACAACTGCAAGATGATGTAAAGAAAAATAGAATAACAGGTCATTGGGCCAGCAAGATAGCTCAATGCCTGCTTAGGCAAGCTTAGGCAAGCGCAGGGATGGTAGTTCAATCCTGGCACCACATGTTGTACCAGCCCCACCCTTAGGATGAGCTGAGATGGCCAGAATCCAGGTGTAGTGATGTATACCTGCAATCCCAACACTGGAGAGACTGAAAACAGGAGAATCACTATGAGTCTGAGCTGCACAGTGAGATCCTGTAACAACCAAGTATATTAAATAATAATAATAATAATGATAATAATAGAATAACAGGTGTCAATGAAAAAGCAGAAGTCAATACAAATGACAAAAAATACACCATTTGCAAAAGAGCTGAAAATTTCCCAAGCATAGGAAAAGAATCTGACATATATGAGTGAGGTATACAAAACTCCAATTACCCATAAATAAAATAAATCTACAACCAGCCACATAATAATCAAGATCCCAGAAATTCAGCACAAGAACAGAATACAGTGGTCCTTCACTTATTGTGGAGGTTATGTTGCAGACATCCCCACAATAATAAGTGAAAATCAGCAAAGTAGCGACCTTACATTTATTTTAGTATTTATTTATATTTTAAGGCTTTATAAGCCCTTCTCACACTCTTATAAACCTTTCCTACCCTTTCAAAAATACTTCTAATGTTCTTAAGCATTTTATAAAGTCATAAACCTATGTAATTTTAATATTTACAGTATTAATTCACTGATAAGAGATATCTGCTAAAATAATACCTGTAAATATAATATCATGTATGCACCTTGTACAATACCAAAACATTATGAAAACAGTTTGCAATGTATTAATTCATCTACTCTGTATGGTTAAGGTGTCTTGAAACTGTCTGATTGACATTTGTATTTTAATAAAATAAAAATAAATGGAAAAAAATATTTACAGTATTGCAAAATCCCACAATATAGCAAAAAAGTCACTATATATATTTTCCCCCGGAGCCAGTGATTGAACTCAGGCCCTTGCACCTTCCAGGGAAGCACCTATTCCACTGAGCCATCTCCCAAGCCCCATTAATATTTTAAAAGTCAAACTGCAAAATAGTGAGGGACTATCATCTTAAAATTTGTTAAAGAGGCTCCCTTCCCAGTGCCTCTCTGCCCGCAACAAGGGCTCCAATCAAGAGAGGCCCTGTCTGATTGCTTATTAGTTAGGATTTTTTCAAAGTTTGTGGGTTGTCTTTTCACTCTGTTGACAATTTCTTTTGACATGCAGAAGCTCTTTAGGAAAAGTTGATCCCATTTGTTGATTCTTTCAAGAGCTTCCCGTGCGAATATATGTTTGTTCATGAACTCTTTACCTACCCCTATGTCTTCAAGAGTTCCTCCTA
>PVKA01053190.1:0-11352 GCA_004027165.1 Ctenomys sociabilis
CTAGTACATTTTCCTTCATACAGCTGAATTAAAAAAATATATATTTGGTACAGAGTCTCCCTATGCAGCTTGGACTCATAGTGAGCCTTTTGTCTCAGGCTCCTCAGCACTGGGATTTCAGGTGTGTGCTGCCATGCCCCATTTTGGAGGCCAACTCAGCATGGGGCCAGCATGGCATGCGGTACCAGGGATCAAACCCAGGTTCTTGTGCTTGCCTGGAAGGCTCGTAGACCAGTGAGTTGTTTCCCAAGCTCCATGTACAATTGAATTTAGCAAGGTCATATGGCCACTTTTCATTGCAAAGAAGGCTGGGAAAACATCAACCTTGCTTTTTAGTTCTTATTCTGTGTGTGTGTGTGTCTGTGTGTGTGTGTGTGTGTTGCTAACACTGTGAATAGAACAGGAAGGAAACCTGTATTTGGGCAGTCACTCAACAGTTTCTACCATATTTGATAAATTATTAGAGAATGATTACCTTTAAAAATGGTCTCCTAGGGCTGGCAAAATAGCTCAGTGGACTAAGCACCTGCTTAGGAAGGCATAGGGACCAGGGTTCGATTCCTGGAACTGCACGTGGCACTGTCCCTACTCCTGGGCATGCTGAGCTGGTGACTGAGTCCAGGCATGGTGGTGTACTCCTGTAATCCTACTGCTGGGGAGGCTGAAAACAGGAGGATCACTACGAGTTGGAGCTGAGCAGTGAAACCTTGAACAAAATACATTGAAAAAAAAAAAAACTGAAAGAAAAAAAGTTTCCTGAGGGCCATCTGAGATGCTTCATTTATTTAAATCTTGCAACAAGGGATTGCCCATCTAGCTCAGTGGACTAAAACATCTGCTTAGGCTGATGCAGGGACCGGGGTTTGATCATGGCTCCATTCCCAAGACGCACTGAGATGTGATAGAAACTGGGCGTGTTGGCTCGCCTATAATCCCAGTGCTTGGGAGGCTGAAAACAGGAGGATCACTAGGAGTCTTATCCATGTAGTGACCCTGTACTAAATACACCCTCCCCACCCCACACACCAAGTCTAAAGAAAGACTGGGAAAAAAAAGAAAGAAAGATTGGGCGTGATAGCATGCCTGTAAATCCCAGTGCTGGAGAGGCTGAAAATAGGAGGATCTCTATGAGTCCAATCTGGGTAGTAAGACCTTGTAGACCCTGTACTAAATACATAAAAAATAAACCTTGTAACAACCTTGGAGTTGGTGAGCTAACTGGCAGAAGGGAAAGAGATACATGTGGCTACTTTGACATAAAATTCTCATGATTCTGCAGTTTGGGTACCCTGTGTGCAGGGCTCTTTTCCCCACATGCAGCAGCCATATGTCCTGTAGGTTTGTTTGTTTGTTTATTTATTGTGGTACTGGGGATTGAACTCAGGACCCGGTATTTGCCAGGCAAACACTTATTCTACTGAGCTATCTCCCGGCCCCATCCTGTAGGTTTCAGATGCACACAGGAGTGCTGTATTTTACCCCATCCCTTATCTTACAGTGATTTTAGCCAGAGAATGAAGGGTCCTCGGAGAGGCACCCTCAGAACATCGGGACTGAAATGAACAAAGTGAACTCATTTCCTGCAACTTGAACACTGCTGAGACGAGTCGCCTCCCAGAAGGGAGAGCAGGTGTGCCAGCAGGGCCTTCACAGCATCATTGAGGGACCGGGTGGCTGGGGACAGTTTGGGAGCCTGGGCCTACCTCCTTGGGAGCACATGCCGTGGGTTGTGAGCTCCTACTGGGAGCCCTCACAGGGGCAAATTCTCTGTGGGCTCGTGTTTAGAAACTGTAAAGCAGATGTTTGCTCCAGGGAGGTAAAAATTTTCCCTTTGTCTTATTTTCAAAGACCAGCAGAAAGGGCTGTAAACTCAACTGTATTGCCTGCCTGACCTAGAGTGGACCCCAGGGCCAGCGTGCCCGCTGACACCCCTGTGTGTTTTTCTGGTTTGTTTGGGGGCAACCTGGTGAGATGGAGAATGGAATCCCTCTGTACCTCCAGAACTCATTTCTCACTTGGGAGGGAAAAATGCAGGATGCTCTGTGGAGAACAGCGTCTTCCCCTCTCCTGGAGTTGAACCCGTGTGCGGTAGAGAGCAGAGGGAGAGCCCCCGAGTGCTAGGCGGGGCTCTAGTGTCCACTGTTACTGCGCTCCCGGAGCACCTACCTTGTGCAAACACGCTTGGAGCCAGCCTGGTAGGAGAGGGAGGCCCACACCTCACCTCGCAGGCCCTTGGCTCTAACCGCACGAAAAGAATGAGGCAGATTGCCAGGAGCAGGAGCTCCACATGAGGCTCTAGACTGTTTTTATTTTCTTTGTGGAGAAATGGGAGATCAAATACGAGGTGGGTATCCTTTGCCACACAGCTGGGAGGAGGTGCCATTGACTCTCAGACCCAGGCTGGTCTTTCTCCAAGTTCACCTTCTTCCTGTTTTGCTCAGTAAGCTCCGCTTTGGAGGCATGACTCACCTTTTCAAGTCTGGGCGTGAACCCGGGTGTCAACTTTCTGCAGGAAGGTGGGGGAGGGCCACTGATCCCTCTAAGCACCTTGTACCCAGTTCCTTCAGCTCAAGTCAGCTCATCGTTTTTTAAGCACTTGCTGGCACCAGGCACTGTCTTGGTCAGTAAGACACAGGTACACACGGTGGGACCTTTGCTGTTTTGAAGGGCACAGAGACATTTCCTCATTGTTACTGGACTTCCCAAAGAGGGTTGCTCAAGGTGGTTCAGTGTGTGTGTGTGTGTGTGTGTGTGTGTGTGTGTGTGTGTGTTGACTTGCTCCAGAATCCCTTGGGGAGAGTGTAAAGTCCAGACCACCCAGGGCTCCATCCTAGACTTCAAGAGTCTCAACCTCAGAAGCTGCAGCGGCTCAGCCTGCTGTTAACCAGCCCCCTCGGTGAGCTGCCTGTTGGCTATGCTTGCCGTATGCGCCCCACAGGGAGAGAAAGAACCAGCGAGGTGCTGCTGCCTTTCCTACAGCAGAGCCCCGGAGGACGGACTTGGACCAGGATGGACTTCTCATTAGGAAGGACACAGAGCCTTCTCCACCGGCCCAGCTGGCGTGGCTCGTACAGCCTGCAAGCCTTCCAGGAGACCAAGAAAATGCTTTATTTCTTCCAAATTCTGAAAACAAAAACAAAATCCAAAAAACCCTTGAACATTTAAAACCAGAGAAAATATTTTTTTTCTTATCTCAGAAAAGTTGAAAATTTTAGGGGCTATGGGAATCTTCTAAATTTTCCTAAAATAGGAAAACAGCAACATTATACTAAAAACCATTTTTAAATAATGAGTGCCACGCATTGTGGCACAGAGGCTGAGGCCGGAGGAGGGCTGCGAGTTCAAGGCTAACCAGCCTGGGCACAAAATGAGTTCAAGGCCAGCCTGAGCTACATGGTGGAGCCCTGTCTCAAAAAGACCTCACAAAAGATTCTATGGTAGTTTGCATGGCAGGAGGGTGTATTGGAAGGAGGTGGACACACTGCTGTGTGTGCTGGGTGGGTATGTTTGGGTCACCAGTGGGAGGCTGGCAAAGAGACAAAGACCAGCTCCTGGAGGGCCGCCAGTGCCACGCTGAGGACACGGGCGCTTACCTCGAGTGTTCTGGGAACCCCTGAGGTGTTCAAGCGGGGAGAGATATGGTTCGATTTTTTAGTGCCAAGAAAATCCCATTAAGCCTGGCATTAGAGAAACTGGAGATGGGGTCTCCGGAGCAGATGTGCTAGGGAGTAAAGAGGCCTGAGACAGAGCGAGAGCACTGGGAGAGGGCCCACTGGACATGGGCAGTGAGGGAGGAGACACAAGGGTGTGTCTGCTGACTGGCTGGTGTTCGGATTCATAGCTCTTTCAGCCAGCAGGGCTCTTCATTCAGGTTTTCTATCCTATAGCTGACATTAGCTCCCAAACATGTGTGTCCAGGATGCCCAGCCTGCTCAGGGTTATCCCTTTCTCAGGTAGATCTTGTTGCAGTTGGTCTTTTTTGCTCTGTACAATGTGACCATCCTCAGAGTCCAGGATAGCTACTCTCAACACCTGCTCCTAACTTTATCACAGCAGTCTGGATATGCTTCTTCCTATGGCATAACAAAATTAACTTAAATTTCAGTAATTAGGTCAAGCAGGTTCTTTTCCTAATAATCATTCAGTATAGATTTTCCTTGTGAGGAGATAGTTTTCATCTTGTGGATCTGCTAACCTCACAGGCTTTTGAGTCTTTGGTATTTAGCCAGAAGGAGGGAAAATGGTAGAGGAGGTATAGCTGAGTCTTACATGGCCCATCTGGAAGTGTCACATTTCCTGATGGATGTCAGCACCCCACACCCTCTTGGACTTTAGCTGCTAGTAGCCAGCTGGTTCTCATGACATGTCCATGCTATGGTGGGACAAGTGTGGATTTGGTTCAGCATAGCCACCCAGGCCACCTGTCCCAGGGCCACTTCAGCCCTTACCATGAGCCCATTAGGATTACATAGCAAGTATCTGTCAAGAACACCTATTAGTCATGCTGTACTTTGAAGGATGGCAAAGGACAGATAGAGTGTGTGAAAAATCGTACTTGACCTATTAGGTTGAACCGCATGGAGCTGCTGTTTCTTAGATCAAAACCAGCCAAATGTTGGTGACTTTAGATGAGCCAGCCACGTCGTATGTTAGCGAAGTGCTTCCAAAACTTTTCCTTAGCACTGCAGCTCGTAATTTTTGGAGAATGCCACATACATTTGGGAGAGTCATATACATTTTAGGCAGCTGTGAGCATTGAAAAAAAATCCGTATCCAAGAAAATTCTGTGTTGTTCAGTTTCTTTAATCAGTGATTTCCTAGGTAATCATCATTTGATCAGTGATTTCCGGGCTAATTGTGTCCAGAAATCATTTTCCCCAAATGCCTTTCTAGCTTTTATAGGATGTAAGCTTTATACCTTGAGCACTCTGGGGAGCTTTCATGGAATACCATGAGAATACATCAGTAAATCCTTTTATACAGTAGGGGAAAATAAAAACATACAATGTTTTTTTCCAGCAAAGGTCCATCCTGGGCACACAGGGAACGTGATGCACATTTGTTGAAGGGATGAGCGACTTTGAACTCATTAAATTTCTCAGAGCCTTTGCTTTTCATCTGTGAAGTCAAGATGACAATGAAATGAGCAGAGCTGGGGGAGATCTCGGGAAGGAGCTGCCTGCAGTGTGAACTTCTTCCTTTGTTAGTGCCCCCGAAACAGAGGGAGGTAGCAACTGGCCACATAGACACCTTGCTCCAGTGGCCACATGTGGGACGGCTCCGGCCCTGACGTGCAAACATGCTGAGGCCCAGCTTCTTCAGGCCTCACACGGATATTTAAGTCTGACAGAATTACTTTTATGTGTTCAAGAGAGAAGAAAATAGAGAGTAACATCCTTGTGTTGACACAAAATGGACGCCTTGTTTTTCTGGACCGGAGGTGGGGAGGGGTGTGAGTGAGCCCCTGGGCCGACAAGTCCATGTGGAACCACTTTTCTATGGTCTAATCTGGGAAATGAAATGCCGTGAGCGTGGACTAAAGTTATGGCTCTGGTTAGAGCATTGATTCAGTGGGGCCAGCACGGCCTCTGGCAGCGCTGTGGCCACATGTGTCCTCTCCTGGCCAGGCCCCCTCTGGCAGCCACATCTCCAGGTCTGGCAGAACCCCCAGAATGGATCTTTCTCCTGGCCCCCAGCAAGGCTGTTCCCTGCCTTCCAAACATGTGCAGCTGGTTTGGCCATCTGGGCCGGGCTCCTCTGGGAGGTGGCCTTGCACGGAGGATCTTCCCTCACCCTGTGTGTGTGCGTGGCTGCCAGCTGGGCCCGCTTCCCTGATGCTCTGTGGACCCCACTGCTGGGGCTCTTTCCAACCCAGAGAGGGGGCAGCAAAGAGGGCCTGAGGATAGATAGTGCAACTGCTTTTCATGTCTCTGTGTGGCGGGTGCCTCAGACACATCTTGCTGCCAGTGGGAGGGCGGGCTCCCACAGCCAGAAAGACCAGTTTGCATCTGGGCCTGCCCACCTGGGGGCCACGTAGCCTTGGACAGATGCAGTAACCTGTCTGATCCTCAGCTACTCCTTCTGTATATCAGGGGGAATTGTTGTTGTTTCATTTGCCGTTCGGCTATCATTCACGGAGGGCGCTATTCTCCATGCCAGATGCTTGCAATACGAAGATAAGCTACAGCTGATCCATGCTGCAAGGTGATGTTTTCTGGAAAAAAAAAAAGGAATGGGAATTTGAGAAGGCCTAGAATAGGCATGGAGAATGTGGTGGAGCGGAAATAAGCGAGGCTTTAAGTTCAGGCTCACTGCTTGAATCCCCAATAATGATTTGCGGGGTGACGTTGGGCAAGGTCTTAGCTCCCCACTCAGTTTGGGGAGGAGGCTTAAGCACAGAATCATTGGAGGTGCACATTCTGTGACTTTATGGTGTTACCAATTTAGAAATCAAAAAGAAAAAATGAATACTTCGAATGGGTCATTTGTACTGTGCAACCCAGCCATGGACTGGGGCCGCTGTAATTCTGTCTTGCGTACTTTGTGTTGAAGGCGCTTCAAGTAGGGGACAGAATCTCAGTAAATATCCACTGCACAAAGGTGTGAGTTTGCACCCGATGCCGGGGGTGGGAACCTACAGCACATGTGCTGCAGTGGGCCATGGTGCATCCCTGAAGCCTCTAGAGGGCTCACGTATCACGGCCCTGTGCTGTGTGAGCTGGGCTGTAAAGAGGGCGATGGGTTATCTGCTCTTGCAGGTGCTGTATAATGGGGAAGTAGGAAGAACCTAGAACTGCCGAGATAGGAGTGGGGCAGCACGGACCCTGCTCCCTAATCGGCACGTGTCTCTGAGCGAGCTGTGGCACGTCTGGGACCCACGACAGCTCAGCTCCCACACACGCTCATTACCCTGTTGCCTTGCCAAGTTCTGAGGAAGTCCAAAGAGTTTCTGGCCATTGCATGGTTCCCTAGGCTCCAAAATGCTGTCCACGCATGAGGACTGCTGTTGGCATCAGCACGCTTGTAAAAGGCCACGAGGCTGTTGGCATCTTCCACTTGGCCGCAGGCAGGAGGACATCAGTGGTTCTGCCCTCATGCACATGAACTCCTGGGACATCATCAAGCGGCACTGGTGGGCCCCTCTGATCCTAGGACACCAACATGTGTGGACATTATTGAGGCATCCCATACATGAGGCCTCTGGAACATTCCAGAACAGTGTTCTGTCCAGCGCTTCCTAGTTTGCACGTCCTCTATATACGTCACCTCATTCGTTTGATCACCCTGGCCTTTGGTGTTATTTGTAATTCTGTATGAGGAGAACGAAGCCCAGAGAGGAATAGAAATATGTGAGAGGCACTGAAATAGGTAAGGGCAGAGAAACCCAGCTTTCTCTCTCTGGGTCCCATACCCTTTCCATTCCTTTGCTTTCTGGATACCTCTTGCTTTTCTTCAGGTGTCTCAGCCCTAGCTGGGAACACAGTACATATTCAGCAGACTTTAGAATCATGGAATTGCAGAGCGCAGACCTTGGTATCAGATAGACCTGAGTTCCAGGCCTGCTTGGCTGCTTACTGGCTCTGTGACCTGGGGAAAGCCACTCCTGCTCTTCTAGGTCCTCATCTGTCCAGTGGCAAGAAGGCGTCCTGCCGAGCTGCTGGGAGCACCAGTAGAGGGAGCACACACTAGCCATGAGGCACTTGGGCTGGCCCACATCCGCTGCCCAACGAGCACAGCAATCACTGGTCCACAGAGCTCTAGAAGCTGGCCACAACAGACTTCCATCCGACTGGAATGGCTGGAGGATGGCCGTGAGAATTTAGTTTCTTTTATTGCAGTACACCTTTGTCACCAGCAGATGCTTATTTTTATTATTTTTGTTTTATATCCAAAATGTGTATATTGGGATGGCCTCCCGCTCATCTTGATTGAGGGTACTGTGAGTGCTGCTTCCTCCTGAAGGAACGTCCTTCTGGGAGCCTTGCTTTCCCTCCTGTAGGCTGGCACAGGACAGTGGAGCAAAACTACCATCTGCACGTGGCTAAAGACCATGGTGATTTTATAGCACCCTGGGCACTTCATGTCCACGAAGTAGGAATTGGGGCTCTGCACCAGGCACTTCTCTCGCTTCCTCTTCTCTTCCAGAGAGGGATGAAGGAGATCTTTTGCAACAGGCATGTTCTTGTGGGGAGGATGTCATCACTGGAAAGGCAGATGCTTATTTTTAAAACTCAGGGTGGGACTTCGTGCTGCTGGGTCCTTCACACTGAAGTCAGTAGGGATTCACACTATAGCCAGAGGTAGTGGCTGGGTTCCAATCCAGCTCTCACACCAAGTCCAGGAGGACACTTGGCCAAGCTCAAGGAAGGCTACTGGCTTAGGACGAGGAAAGTTAAATCCCTGCTCCTTATCACCATGAAGTGCTTGGTAGCTCAGGCTGCTGGCGGGGACTGCCAGTCGTGCAAATGCTGCGTTCTGTAGGCTTGACAAACTACTGATGTGCCCACTTTACAGAAGAGGAAACTGAAGTCAGAGAGTCCTTCATTGATTTTCTAACCACATACCAAGCAGCATGCTAGGTGTTCTCTTCACTTCTCTTTAATCTTTAAAAGGAATTTGGAGATGTGGAAGTTGAGGTTTAGGGGCATCAACTGATATGAGAGCCAAAAGAAGATCAATATGGACCACATCCTGTTACAGACTCCTCTAGAAGGGTGCCGGTAGGGCTGGGCACGGGACTCAGCGACACAGGTCACTCAGGTAGCTGAGATCCTTCTGACTTCATGCTGCCTTAGAGTGCTGGCTCACCTACCTGGTCAGGCTGTCACACTGACACCTGGTAAGTGTGGTCCACAGAAGGACAGAGAGGAAGTAGAAGGCTAGCAATGTTTGATGAGAACACAGCAACAAAGGAGCCTGGGAAATATGGCTCCATGCTGGACATCTGCTTGCTAGCCCTGCCCTCTTCTTCTTCCTCTTCCTCCTCCTCCTCTTCTTCTTCCTCCTCCTCTTTGTCTTCCTCCTCCTCTTCTTCCTCCTCCTCTTCTTCTTCTTTCTCCTCTTCTTTCTCTTCCTCCTCCTCTTCCTCTCCTCTTCCTCTTCCTCTTCTTCTTCTTCTGTCTACAGGGTGCTCAGGGTCTCACTACTAGATTGAACTTATAGTGACCCACCTGTTTACAGCCTCCCAAAAGCTATAATTACAGGCCCGTGCCACCACACCCCGTCTATCTCCTCAGTGTGCCTCAGCGGCAGGGCCAGCACAGCAGGCTTGGGGATTGAACCCCTGGCCCCTGCACCTGCTTGTAGGCACTTTAATCTACTGAGCTATTTAGCTGGCCCCCATTTGCCTCTCTTAGCACAGATGATTTCTGGATTGCAGACAGCTGATAACAGAGATCCTTTCCCACAAAGAGGATGAGAGGCTGGGAGACTAGGAGTATGGGAAATACTCTGTACATGTGTTTATACCTTCTTATTTTGTACTACATGAATACATTTTCTATTAGAAAAGTGAAACTAAATGAAAAGGTCAGGCCATTGGAGTATGAAGACAGCTAGACCACCCTGAGGAAGTCTTCCTGTCCTTGGAGCCTCAGCTGATTTGTAAAACAGGGAATAAATTAATGAAGTATTATGACAAAACTTCTGTTACAACATATGAATCGTAATGCAGATGTGCCTCACAGGAGAATCAAATGCAGTAGTGTCCATAAAGGACTTACCCAAGGCAGTATAAATCATTTGTGCACAGATGGGCAGTAATTACCATCCTTACAACTCCTTCATGGAAGGGACAGGGCATACATATTCTACTAGTAATCAAGGGTTTGGAGCTTCATGCCAGGAGGGCTTTCTTGTGGACAAGGAGCCTCTGGCTTGGAGCATTTTCGTCTTCCTGTTAGGTCATCTCTGCAAAGTTCTCCCCTTGATCTAGCAAGGGGACATTTGTAAGGTACCCAAATGCTAAGAACCGAGAGCTCGGAAAGCACTGTCTATTCCTGGGCAGCGTAAGTGCTGCTGCTGGTGTTCGGATGTCCCCAGCGCCTTTTGACCATTAGTGACACAGAGACCTAAACAATTGGATCAGAAGAACTCTCAAGATATTGCACGAGTCCCTCATTTGATGAAGCTGGGAGATGAGTCCAAGAGGAGCCAGACAGATGCTGCATATCGAGGTAGCAACAGGGTATGTTAGCTTTCTTTGGCTACGACAAGACACTTGAACACAATAACTTAAAATGATGAAAGTTTATTTTTGGCTTATGCTTTCAGAAGCGTTAGTCCATGATTGCTCGGCCTCTGTCACAGTTTGTATCTAGATATCCTCACAAAGTGTCATGTGCTTATTGATGGGGCTTTCCAGAGGTGGCTGGATTCAGGCTGTGTGATTACTAAATCAGTCCACTGATCAGTTTGGCATAGTTCTGGGTGTGGATAACAAAAAGGCCCAGCCAGGGCATGAATGCTGCATATCCTGAGGTGGTTAACCCAGATAAAATATAAGGGAAAAGAGTATTTTTGGCTGTCACTTGCTGCTTGCTGCCTTCTGCCCACCATGGCCTGTCTCTCCTCTGTGATGCCCCTCTGCCATGTGCTACCTTATCTTGGAGCCAGCTGATTGTAGACTGAAATCTTTGCAAACTGTGAGATGCACTAAACATTTCTTCCTTTAACTTTGAGCATTGGGTATTTTGTCTCAGCAATGACAAAAAAGTGATTAAGATGCCCCTCTTCTTATGAGCCCATGGAAAGGCAGAAATGTTGCAAGGAGTGAATGGTGTGGCAGAGCTTCTCACATCGTGGCAGGAAGCAGAGGGAATATGAGAAGGGTCTGGGGACAAACATCCCCATGAAGTGACCTATGTCTTCCATTTCTTAAATTTCCACAACTTTGAAATAGCCCAGTAAGCTATACACCCATCAGCTCGTGAGTCCAATGCCCCCAATTCAGTCATGCTCTAAAGGCCCCACTGTTGGCCACTGCAGCACTGGGGATCAAGTCTTACATGTACCTTTGGAGAACACGTAAGACTTCAAGCATAACATGGTGCCTGTCCCGGAGCCTGCTTTTGAGTCTCAGCCTGGATTTTTTTCTCACATCTCTTTCAGCAGTGCTGCTTTGGAGGTGATAATGTATTCATTCACGTTGCAGACAGACATTGAGCAGCTAATGTACACTAGACCGGAGCAGGAGGCAGGGCGGGAAACAGAGAGAAGCTAGACCTCAACCCTTCTCTGAGAAATGGGTTGTGGGAAGAAAGAAGCAGGCAAAAAGGGAACAGTTCTCTTCTGAGAAGGAAGTATAATGGCCTAGGAGTTCTGAGGAGGAAGAGGTTGCGGGAGGACAGGAGA
>PVKA01053191.1:0-11351 GCA_004027165.1 Ctenomys sociabilis
CCATGGGGGAGAGAATGTTCTTATCACTTCAGTAAGGGATGGATAAACATAGTCGCTGCTGGTCAGACTCATACTCAGCATCAGGCGGGGGAGGTGGACAGGAGGGGCCACCAACCTGAAGACAGGACCATAGAGGCCATCTGTTCCCTACTGTGATTTGTCATGCTCCTTGAGAATTTTGGCAGATGGCCCCAGAAGGCAGGGTCCTCACAATTTTGGATAGGACTGTAAATCTAAGCCTTTCTTACCTTCTACAAATCAGATTTCATTTTGCTTCCAAACAGGTGCAAAAAGGGGAACATTTGATGTTGTTGTCAGATATTCATGAGGTTCTAGCCAGTGCTCAGCAATCAAGAAGACAGAGGTACCTGGGGCCACCAGGGGACCATGTGGATACAGCTGCTGTGATCCAGGCAGGCCCTAGATGCTCAAGCTGTTCAAGTCCTCAAGGCTCTGCCTAGCAGCTGACCACCTCTTCTTGGTGTTGCTGTGTGGCTCTTGTGGCTCTGAGCTACACTTAAACTGCTGATTGCTGATTTGCTCTTCTAAGAGCAATAGAGTGTACAGTGCGATGGCTGGACTGACACTTACATCTGTCTCCAAGAATTTCCACCACTGAGGGAAAAGGGAACACTCCTCCACTGCTGGTGGGAATGTAGACTGACACAACCATTGTGGAGATCAGTGTGGAGACTCCTTAAAAGAGTAGGACTGGAAATCCCATTCAAGTCGGCTATCCCCTTACTGGGAATTTTCCCAGAGGAACTGAAATCATTATATCATAGTGATATATGTGTACCTATGTTTATAGCAGCACAATTTGTGATAGCCAAATCTTGGAAACAACCAAGATGTCCATCTCATGAGGAATGGTTGAAAAAGATGTGTTATTTCTATATAATGGAGTATTACTCAGCTATAAAGAATGATAAACTTTAAGCATTTATATTGAAGTGGATGCCACTTGAACATATATTCATAAGTGAAATAAACCAGACACACATGTGCAAATATCATATAGTCTCCCTAGTATAAGAAGTCAAAAGAAGAAATACAAATAGAAATGTACAACAACAATTAAAATAAATTGAGTCAGATAGTTAGGACAAACTGAACGGCATAGGCTGCAGGGTACTATTCAGCTTTTCTTCTGGATAGTTAACAACCTAAGTTCACAGATCAAACTTGGAGAAATAGAAGAGCCACAAGGCCAGCCAACATTTTGGCTCTAGCCTTTCAAAGTCAGCAAAGACTCAGGGCATAGGAGAACCTGTACTGCAACATCATGAAACTCAGTTGTGCCCAAAATTTTCTGATCAAGAAGATTATGGAGCCACAGAGGAAAGAGATTGATGATCTATAGTGTGCCTGGGGAGAGTCACATGGAGAGAAAACTTTCTCTCAGGCTCTCACAGAGAGAAAACTGGTCAAGCATTGGCTGTGACTCATCCACATGGATGACACAGACAAAGGATCTACACAGTAAGGTACAGGATGACAAGATAAACCCTGAGGGGACTTCACTGACCTCATCAGAAACAAAAGCTACATCTTTTGATATATAGGTCTTGCTCTATCTCGGTCTTAACCATCCAGCAGCAAAATATTAAAATGAGGTATATAACGTGGGGCCATAATAATAAGTTGAGCTGTAAATGGCAATAGTCAACAACTTCTTCAAACAGCTCACTATTATTGTGGAATGGTGCACTGTGTTAGAGTGTGTCGCCGAGTTCAGGCACCTGCATTGGTCTAATGACAATGGAGTGCTCATCTTTGACAGGTCTAGACAAAAAAAAGAGGTATGCAAAGGAAGAAGCATGATGTGTGTGTATAAACAGTACAGTTAGGATAAATATGACATGCTTCTACATAATTCTAGAAGCAGCAACATTTGTACTAATAGTGGTTGGACAATATGCTATGTTGGCTTCTAGTACTATGGACAACCACTAGGAAGATAACAAGGTAAAAAGTATTAATTATTGAATCTGTGACATAATTCATCTATAAAAATAAAAGATAAGTAAACAGCTACACTCTTCATTCACTGATTAGAGACATCTGGTATAATAATGTCTGTAAGTATAATATCATGTTTTCACCTTGCACAACACCAAAACATTACAAAAACATTTTGCAATGTATTAATTTATCAAATCTGTCCTGTTAATTTGTCTTGAAACTATGTCATTGCTATTTGTTCTTCAATAAAAAAATAATAATAAAAAAAGAATTTCCACCACTGAAAGGAAATTTTACTAATTACAGCTTCTTATTCTGGATGGAGACCACTCCCTTGGATTAACTCCTTTTCTGTTGAGTTTGCAGCCTTGTGCAATGCTAAATAATCTGTCTTCACTGAAGGGCGAATTCCACAGCGCATGTCCACAGCATAGATAACATTGGTCAGTCCTTGTAGTAGAAAGTATAAAGGGTTACAGAAGGCTAAGAAATTGGTTTTGTGAGAAGAAGCAAGCACAAAATTGATTTCTGGAAGAAAAGACTTGTTAAGAAAATTTCTTAGACAAACAATCTTTTCATTAGAAATCAACTGAGATGGAATTTTGAAGGGATGGATTGCTATCTTCCAGCACTGTCTACTGTCTTATCTTATACAGCACACATAGATAACAAGGGTTGTTTTCAGCCCCCTTTATATTCAAAGAGTGCTAATGAAATAAATAAACTCAAACGTAATTAGTTTTACTTAAATTTTTGGTATTCAGAGCAATTAACAAAACTGCAAGTTGAAAGCTACTTAAGTAGACCAAGGAACAAGGAATCTACTTTCTTCACTGAGTGCCACTCTTGTGAAAAGCAACCTAAACAAATAAGTTTCATCCTGAGCACAGACTACCTGGAATGCTCAGCCACTGCGTAAACTTAGGGCTGGGTCACCATGCCCAGCAGTGATGGCAGTCCCCGGGTACATTCCACTTTTGGCCCTTAGAGAAGCGTAGGCAGCAGTCCGGTCCAAAAGCGCTGGAGGCATCCAAAGCAGCCTGGCTTTGAGTCTGCACCCAGTGCTTCCAGAGAAACCCGGATAGGAACATGGACTTGAAAACTGCAGCTTCATCACTGCTAGATCCGTAATGGTGTGGTCTAAGCCTCGCAGGCACGGTGCTTCCACCCTCACGTGTATGGTATTCAGCACATGCTCCCGATTTAAACCTGATATTTACTATGATTGTGTCAATCTAGCCTTCATAACTGCGGTGGAATAACCATAAGTTTCAAAACATTTTTGTTGTTTTCCTTGAGACAAGTTGTAGTCATACAACTTTGAAATGAAATTGTACATCACTCTGTAGGACCACGAGTGTGTGTGATATTGTCCTACACCTTTGGGTGCTGCAGGAATGAAACCATCAGTCTCTCCTGCTGTCTGAACCTTGCTCCAATCTGTGAAGTGGTGGAGGTGGGGTCCCTCTTTTTCCTTCTGTAATGGCACTAAGCAGCTTTTCAGGAAGGGTCTCAAGAGCAGAGGTTACTTGGGCCAGGAGCTACAACTGTGGGTGGCCTTTTTTTCTACCAAATTTTTTAATTTTTTCTTTCAAAAATTATGAAGTTTGGATTTATTGTGTCTTTCAAGAGCTTTTTCTTATATCCTTATAAGTCAAGGGGCTATCAAAATTTCATGGTTCCATCCTTATGTCGATTTTTACTTAAAACTAGCATTTTTTTCTGTGTTATCTGGGACAATCATTGCATGGAAATTAGTAATAATAATAGCAATAGTAATAATAACTCCAGATCATTTAAGGACAAAGAAACAAAAGAGCAGTTGATTCTTTGAAAGAATCAAGTCAAGAATGAGGTCTAAGATTGATGGGTTCTGTCCCATTTGCTGTAGATACCATTTAAATACCCCTTTAACAATTACGGTGTGGATGAGTTCAGATTTCTTTATTTTTATGGGTAGCAAGATTCCAAGACAAGAACGGGCCGAATTCACATACCTTGTTTCCTGAAGTTCCACCACATGGCCAGAACCCCAGTGGACATCCCTTGGTCCAGGCACCAAAGATGGGCGGGTCTGAAGCTGGCCCCACCCACCTCTCCAACTGGTGCACCCACAGGGATGACTCTCCAGAATGGAGCTAGGATCTTCCCAGAGGATGAGTGTGACACATTTTATTTGGACTCTAGATAGACATATAGTCATGGAGGAGATGTTTGCTTTCTGAAGATGCTTTACCAGGCAGTGAGATAGAGGGGAAAAAGCTTGGGCTTTGGTCAACAGAATGGTTTACATCACAACCTCTGTGAGGAGCTTGTGCCTTAAGATCTTCACTTTTTTGTGAGTCCATTTATGATGGAAAGAAGTGACTTCTCCACTGAGCCTTCAGGAAGATTGCACTGATATTACACATCAACCACCCAGGGCTGGGCTAGACATGAATCCACTATACCCACATCTCTTACTGGAGGTCTGCAGGAATAACTGCCTAGATTCATCAATACGGAACTAGCAGGCATGGCAGAAAAGTGCTGGATTTAAATTCTTAAAGAATTTACTGTAGTAACAAACATGTAGCCATTAACCTCTCTTCCAGTTCTTCCCCATGCTCAGAGAGCTCTCATCCCACTGCTTTTGGCACTTTCTACAGCTGCTGTTCAAGCTTCTTTCTGTCTTTAGTTCCACTGCTTTGATGTTTTGAATGGATTCCAAATATCTCCCCTTCATGGTTACGTCAACTTTGGGGAAGAGCCAAGAGAAGTCTCATGGTGCCAGATCAAGGAAATAGGTGGACAAGGACACAGGGTGATGTTTGTAAGAGTCTGTTTTCCTATCAGAAGGCACATGGCAGTAGCATCCATCACACACTTTATTATGCCTTGTAAAGACCCTCAGGAAAGAGGACTTCAGAGCTGCTGCAGAAAGTGGCCATGAGAATGAGCTGAGTGTGCTCAAAGCAAGAGGAGAGATTTTGAGAAGGATCCATGCTAATATGTCTTTTACTGTAATAACTTGATTTAAACATTCATCATTTCCATTACCTTTTATGTTTTCTGGAATGCCTAAATAAGTCTTTCTGTTTTTGAAAGGAAATAGCAAGAAAAGAAAAGTATACAAATCTCTATATGTCACTCCTTAAATAAGCAGACAGTTAGCATGCACCTAAAAGAGAAGTGATCAGATGACATATAGAACAACATATAGATGAACAAAGAGGCCACAAATGTGGAACATATGGGTGAAATTTTGCTTAAAATACAAAGATGCACATGAGCTTAGAAAGAAAATTTTGGCAAAAAAGTAAAATGTGTTTGGGATTGCTCCAGATTTGAAAACACAGGAATAAATAATTTGAGTTTAGCAAAGGGGCAGAATTTTTTTCCATCCTCCTGTGCAAATGAGGGAAGAGGAATTAGTGCTGGGCTGATGAGCACAGGTTGGTGTGAGGACATAAGGGTGTTGAGTGACACTGTCCTCCAGAGTTGGCTGGTTTATCTCTCTCTCTCTCTCTCTCTCTCTCTCTCTCTCTCTCTCTCTCTCTCTCTCTCTCTTTCTCTCTCCTTCCCTCCCCCTACTTCCCCCTTCCCCCACTTCTCTTTCTGGTGGACCTGGAGATTGAACTCAGGCCCTTGCACTTGCCAGAGAAGCATTTATTGCACTGGGCCATCTCCCAGGTCCTTGCTTTAGCCATAAACATAAAGCCCTTACTTTAGTGGTTGTAGTAGATCAGGGCACACAATTGTGACTGTAAATTTCAAGCATCTTTTGTTTGATTTCCACTTGAGTATGACCAGTATTCAAGTAAGTAAACAACAAGCACAGATACACAGCACATGCTGAGACATTGTTGGGTTCTTCAAAAAAAAAGGATGTGTAAAATGTTCCAAGAAACTAGATTTGGGTACAGTGCTTTCGGTCTGGACCACTGTATTGGTTCCTATATTCTCTTCTGGTTTTCTGAATATAGGAACTAACATTCTTCTCATCATTTTCTCCTAGTGAATTTCCTTGTCTGGAGGGACAGATGTAGAGACAGACTCCAGTATCCCTTCTTAATGAACACAGATTTTTCTGGGTCATGGTCACACCTTTTTGACCTAATTTAATTTTAAGTACTTCTTAAAGAGGCTCCATCTCTAAAGACAACCATAGTGAAAATTACAGCTTTGACACAGGAATGTGAGGAGGGCAGATACCCATGCCCAGGCTGCAGCACAGTCATGGTCACCAGTGGAAAACTGCTCATATGGTCTCAAGTTTTAGGGGTTGATAGCTAGTAAGCCTGACCATGGCTCCTATCCCCACTTACAACTCTGATGAGAGGTGAATTTTCGTTTTATTTAAGTAAGCTCCAAACAAGTAGCTTTGATCAGTCGTATGGACTTCTTCAATGCACAAGAAGATTTGAAAGTAGATTCCACGTCCATGGGTTGAGCAGAACACAGTGTCACCACACCTTGGGGTCAGCAACGTAAGCATGCTTTGTCCACATTTGTGACTGTAATTTAAAAATAAAGCAGAAGCCCTGAGCACAATCACATAAGCAACTGCAAAAGGAAAGGGTTCATTTGCATGATACAGCAGGGCAAATTTTGGCACAGAAGATAAATACTCATTATGTCATAGCTCCTCCTCTATCTCTCATCTCTGAGTTAGTCTCCCTCTCTCTATATATATCCAGAATCAAATCAAAGAGCATATAATCTTTTTACGTAACTCACAACATGCACACAGGCCCATCCCGAGCAGCAACTGGAATTCAGTTCTGGGTACACCACACTCCACCCTCTAAAAACGTCCATGCAAGTTGAGAGCTGAAATTGCACCATTCTTCCCTGGCGCTAATGCACTTCTCCTTCGCCTCTGTGTCCTACATTGCCCCCTTTCCCATCCTCAGCCCCACTGTGTGTCTTCTCTTATCTTATAATTTTTCACCTATATTTTTAGTGGGAACTTGATAAATTTAAGCTCAGGCATCGGACTGATTCCAGATTTCAAATGAATAATTCTTCCCCTTCGTGAATAGCTGCAGCAAAACCAGAAAGCTGTGATAGTTTATGGGTTTCAGAACATAACCTGCAGCCACAGACAGTATAAATTACATGACATCACACTTTATGGCTGTAGCAATCATGGGAAGTCCCTTGTCACTGGGATAGAGTCCAGAGAGTGGGTGGAGCTTGGGGTAAACTGTTTAGTCTTTCACATGAAGGTAGAAAATATCTTCATTCTATGTCTCTGTGAGTCAAAATCATGTTCCAAGCCATGCATCATCAGGCTGAATGCAATGGTGACCACAGGAGTTGCTGCCCATAAAGAACTGCTATCATGGACATATTTGTCTTCTTTTTGGTTTACATCATTACTCCCAGTACATTTGAAAAACCATGCTTCATTTTTGTTCTCAGTATCCACGATTATTTTCAAGGAAGGATCACCTGTGGAGTGGAGGGGTGGGGAGTCTATGTAGCAGTCCTGGGGCCTGTCCTCTATTTTTTTTTGGTGGAACCAGGGATTGAACTCAGGCCCTTGTGCTTGCCAGGCAAGCACTTATTCTACTGAGCCATCTCCCCAGCCCTGTCCTGTAGCATTTTTGTTTGGCTTCATCATCTAATAAGCAGAGGTGTCTTGGGAGTGAGTGCCTTGGGAATGAGTTGGCATCTACATCCTGGCATCAAAGCCCAGGCCTCTGAGAAAGGAATAGAGATGAACACTGATACTGTAAAAGAAGAAGAGGAGAAGGAAGGAAGAAAAGGAGAAGGAGAAGAAGAAGAGGAAGAAGAAAGAAGAAGAGGAAGAAGGAGGAGGAGGAGGAGAAGGAGAAGAATAAGAGGAGGAGGAGGAGGAAGAGGAGAAGGAGGAGAAAGCGGATAACAGAGTTCCAGAAATTGCTTCAGGCTAGAGGGAGAGAGTCAGGCAGACCAGCTTCTGAGATGAGGGAGGGCCGGCACTTCTTTGGTGCACCTGCTGCAGAGCAGGCCTTCTTATTGAGGAGGCCTGAGCTCCGATCTGCATATCAAATAGCTGATTCGTAGATGAGGCCATTCATTCTGCCTTCTGCGCCTCTGTGGTGCTGGGGGTGGGCGGTTGTTTAGCAGTGGGACCGAGAGTTCTGTGGGGCTCCGAAATCTGCAGCCCCCTCAGCCACCATGAATGCAAAAACTAGGAGTGATTTTCATAAATAAATCTCCGAAATTGTTGATGCATTAGTAAGTTCAAAGCATGGGTAACGTGTAATCAGCGGTCTTTTCCTTTCATCTGCTGGGATTCTGGGTAAATAAAGGAATCAGCTCGTTAACTCCGTCTCAACACTGCACTGAGCGATGAAGCGCTACTGCCTGCTCAGAGCAGGAGCGATGGTCTTACTCCGGGAGCGCTGGTCTTCGCGTTAGAGAGAGAGGCAGAAAAAGAGGGTGGGGGCCCCTCTGGGGAAATGTGCAAATTTCTGTATTTCTGTGGATCTAGAATTGGGTTTGGGTACCCACCCCTAAATTTGAAGACACGTGTTCTTCTAGAACCCAGCCAGGATGCCAGCTTTTACCATCCTGTGTGTGTGTCCGTGTACATGTATGTGCGCATGTCTATTTGTGTGTCATACGCGTATCTCAACAAAAGAAGCTCTTCCCTGTAGAATCATATAAAGGAATAATATATCAAAAAAAATTATGCATGTCCGTATGATTTGGTCTTTATACACCTGCTGAGAAAGAGCAGTGACTTGACTCTTAAAAATCTTTTTTGAATTTTTAAGAGGATAGAAAAAAATAAAAATAATGCAAAACTTCAAAACAAGATGAGAAGAAATGGACAATGCTTATTACATCATACAATCTTATTTTCAAAGTAGTTGCTCAGATTACTGGATATAGGCATACAAAACAGGCCAGACAACATAAGCACTAATAGTTCAGCTGCGTTTTTCCAGTAGTTTGAATAGAACATTTTCTGAGCAGAACTGTCTCTTAAAAATTAGGAATTAGGAGGCACAACAAAATTTAGTTCAAGGACTGGCCAGATACCTCAATGGATTAAAGCACTTGCTTAGGCAGAAGCAGGGGCTGGGGGTTCGATCCCTAGCCTGCTCTCCTGGCCCCACCTGCTGAAATGGCTATTAAGACTGGGCATGGTGGCACACACATGTAATCCCAGTGTTTTTGGAGGCTGAAAACAGGAGGATCACTACAAGTCCAATCTGTGTAGTGAGACCCTGTAGACCCTGTACTAAAAATATATGAAAAAAATTAGTTCAGCAGTGTTTAAAATGAAGCTCAAAGGGAAGCAGGGTGCCTCTTATTCCCTGCCTCTGCAGGATACATCTTCCTTTGCTATATTTTCCTGTTTCATCATTGCTTTTCAAATCCCAACTCTGGCTTCTAACTACAAAAATAGCTTTGTAGATTGGGAAATCTTACCAAGACTAAGGAAAATTTGCTAACAAAGTCTCAAATAACCAGACTTGCAAGGAATAATGCTGAAAAGCAAATAAGGAGAGTGTGCAGCACATGTGGGAAAATATCCAAAAAATATGCTTTTAAACAATAAGGTATCAGGGCCAGTCAAATAACTGAGTTGATTAAAATGCTGCAAGCAGGTATAGGGGCTTGGGATTTGATCCCTGGGCTTGCCCTGCCAACCCGCCCCTGGGGAATGCTGAGGTAGCAATTGAGCATGGTGGAGTCGGCCTGTAATCTCAACTCTTGGGAGGCTATAAACAGGAGGATCACTATGAGTCCAATATAGTAGTGAGACCCTGAACACCCTGTAGACCCCTCCCTAAAAATACAAATACAAATTAAAATAAAACAAAAAATAAGGCATCATTCTGTGAAAGATCTTCAGAATCTTCTTTGGATAAGGGAAATCTGTGGGGAATAGAACATAAATTTGCAAAATTATGAAATTATCCAATTAAGCGTAGTTAAATTAAGGCTTGGATAGATCAGGTTCAGAATTGTACAAACAGAAGACAGAAGAAAGCAGGGAAACAGACCTTTCATAAATAAGAGATCTGAGAGACAGAGTGGGGAGAAGGGAAGTAAAAAGACTTAAGAAGAGTCAGGTAAGGCTGTGGGATTAGCTCGGGGGTCTAAGTGCCTGCCTGGCAAGCACAGGTTCAATCCCCAGTACCACATGTGTGCTGGCCATGTGGCAAGCCTATAAACCCAGTGCTCAGGGGGCTGAGACAGGAGGATCACTACTAGTCTGAGCTGTACAGCAAGACCTGTACCAAATAACAAAATAAATAGATTTTTTCAAAAAATTAAAAAAAAATATATATGGCCAAGAAGAATCAGGTAGGTACCCGTACCAAACAGCCACAGTGAATGTGAACACTACATGTCATAACCTTATTTTAAAAAATCATAATAATAAACATGGGGAAAGGGGGCCTAAAGATGGAGGGAGGGGGTGAGAAGGGGGAGGGGAATATGAAAGAATGAAGGTAAGCTATGTACATAACCCTGCTCCGTAAGATAGATGTGTGTGTCGTGCACTACAAGCATGTATAAATACATTAAATAAAATTGTTTTAATAAAAAGATGTTTCTCTCAGTACTTGGGGGTGGGGAATTTAGGAGGAGCCAGACATAAACAATAAAAACAAATAGTAACTGTATATTTTTGTGCTTTTCGGATTTGGTACAGGTCTAGCTGTACAGCTCAGACTAGTAGTGATCCTTTTCAGATATTTGAGCATACTGTTGATCAATAATACTGGGATCTGATTTTAATGTCTTAGAAACATGACATAAAAGCATAAAAATAATAATCGGTGTGGTAGTCTACAATGTGTAGTCTCTTTCAGATGCTTCAATTCTCTCCCCACCAACACGCATACAGATAGAAATTGAGGCTCAAAGGTGCCGTGGTTTCCTAAATGTTGCTTGGTAGCCCAGCTAGGAGGAGCCCCAGTCTCTGGGCTCCTTCACCCAAGCTATCCTATGCCACAGCTGTTCCTAGAACCTCTTTTCGACACAGATGTACGGGGGCACTATATACATAAGCTCAGGAAAGCCTTTCTTAGGATCCTGAAATGGACAGATCAAAGAGTGCAGGTGTAAAGACAGATTCTGATTTTTCAGTGTATTGTTTAAATAAAAACAATGGATGGATATATTAAATGTGGCAGTTCTTGAACCCAGACCTAACACAAGTCAGGAGATTCCCATTTCTTCAATAAAATTAGATGACAGATCACAGCCAAGAACTGACCAGATTAACAAAGGATACAGTTTATAGGTACACAGCAGAAGAATAAAAATTTCATAAGGCAAGATACCTCCAAAATATATGAGGAGACGAATTAGTAGCAAGAGGTGGCCTTGGTGTGGCTCTTCCTGCAGACCAGGGGCCCTTTGAGATGGGAGCTGTGGCCCAGCCTCTGTAC